>LR999967.1:58368685-58589322 GCA_905220375.1 Tachina fera
CTCATACAAAACCCAGCAAATAATTTATATTCGATATGAATCTATTTTATTTTTCTACTCCTTCATACAATTAGAAATCCATTGGATAACAATAAAAGTAATTACAAGGCAAAATGAAAGATAAAATCTAAAATTTAACATTTAAGAAGTTTATTATTCGACATATTGTCATAATTATATTTTAATTTGAAATTTATTTGCTTGTGGTTTAGCTTGGTCTATATACGTATTTCATTGGCGCTTAAACCAAATCATCAGTAGACTTCAACCACAAATTTTGAACAGTCACAAACCTCTTACTTTATGCACAGACTTTCAAAAACTATATGAGAATTCATAGAATAATAATATTTTTGAAAATCACAAAGACAAAATAAGTTTAGTAGGCTTTGAAACTCATACAAAACCCAGCAAATAATTTATATTCGATATGAATCTATTTTATTTTTCTACACCTTCATACAATTAGAAATCCATTGGAAAACAATAAAAGTAAACAAAAATTTAATTAAATGTCAAATATGAAGCCATGAAAGTTTAATGATCTCTATGAAAATTATTTAAACCTTTGTTTTATAATAAAGCAAGACAATCAGTGAATGAATGTTTAATGGATGCATTTAAATCATTGTGACCTCTGTTTCTATAAGACAATCATTAACATATTACTAAAAAGTAACATACAACTTGCCTGTTTATTTAAAAAAAATTAGTTTCCTACAGTGTTTGCATTTCTCTTCCTTTGCTGTTAATAGTTTTATTATTATTATATTTATGTAAGTATGTATGTATAATAGGTAGACTACCTTTGTCATATCTTCACATACTCTACCATGTCGTTAAACTAGCGATCATGATTTTAGTTAATATACTTTATATTTCCTTTTTTCTCTTATGTGCGCCTGCATATGTGTGATTTATATCTTAATTTTCTTCTTTCTTATTATTTTCTTATAACGCCTTGTACTTCCATTTCGCCTTGAATATTTGGTTTCGAGCCAAAGTTCACTAAGGTTGGAAATGGAGTGACAGATCTTCATTGGATCCTTAATATCCTCCTCATTTATTTATATTCTTATTTTATTCTCTATTTCTTCTTATGTGCACCTGCATGTGTATTTTTTGTATCTTATTTTTCCTTTTCTTTATTATTATTGTTATATTGCCTCGCACTTCTATTTCGCCTTGAACATTTGGTTTCGAGCCAAAGTTCACTAAGGTTGGAAATAAAGTGCTAGGTCTTTTTTTTGAACTAATTCTGAACTATTCCTGATTCGCTACTATCTCTAGTTGTTTTGGTTTTAGAGTTTTAATTTTCTTGTTATACGTATTTTGTCTACTGGCCTTTCTCTATCTGTGGCCTTTCTTTTTTATTATATTCAGTTTGGAAGAGTTTGCTTGTTTCTGTTTTCTATATCTGTTGTTGTTTTGTGTTCTGTTCTGTTTACTTTTTCATAACTTCTACTGTGGCTTGTTGATGGTCTTGTTTTGTTGATTAGTACCCGTACCTTTTGTTTTCTTATAATTTTTAGGTCTTTTTTTTAATCTTCCTTCATATCATTTTCTCTAGAGTGGCAGGTCTTTCTGCGGGTTTACCACTATTAAGACACCTAAATAATTAACCTACACATGGTTTTACTAAGTTGTTATGGAAAACCTTCTTGGAATTTCTAATTTTTAACCTGACATTTACAGGTGTTGGAACTTGTAAAACTTCATAAGGTCCTAACCAAATGGGTGAAAATTTGAACTTCCGTGCTTGATTTTTCAGCCATACTTGTTGTCCTACCTTGAATGTCCTTGTCTTTGTCCCCATGTCGTAATGTTTCTTGGAGTTGGCCTTGGCTTGATCTTGATTTTGTTTTACTAGTTGATAGCTTAGTTGTATCTGGTATTTTAGGATCTTACTAAAGTTATCTGCATTATAAACTGGTGACGGTTTTTCTTTTAGTTTAATAGGTACTTCAAACTCGAATCCATATAGGATTCTATTAGGTGTTTGTTTGGTAGACATATGCCTCGTATTATTGTGTACATGCATAGCATGATGTAACCATTCATCCCAATTAGTGCCATCCATCTTAACGAAACTTCTCAAATACTCTGCCAAAGGTCTATGAGTTCTTTCCAATGATCCATTGGATTGGGGGTGATATGGGGTAGTGTTAATATTTTTTGTTCCTAACAGCTTACAAACTTCTCTAAATAGTTTCGAAGTAAAATTTGTACCATTATCAGTCACCAAAACCTTGGGTATGAAAAAACGGGAAATTATTTCATTGAAGAACTCTTTTGCCACCGTGGTTGCTTCCATGTCCGAGACGGCTGCACATGCTAGGAATTTAGAGAAATCGTCCAAAAATGTAATTATATATTTATTGCCCCTAGCAGATTCTGGCAACGGCCCAACAATATCCATATAAAGTCTTTCAAATGGTCTACTCAGTGTTTTTGTTAAAATCATCGGCATTCTTTCTACTTTTGAACTTTTGTTTCGTTAGCAAAGTTTACAGGTAGCAACATAGTTTTTAATTTGTCGCTGCATACCATACCACTTATACTGATTTCTAATGCGATGGTATGTTTTCAGTGGCCCTTGGTGTCCTCCCAAAGGTGTATCGTGGAATGCCTTTATTACTCTCTTAATATCTTCTTTATTAGTTAAATACGCTGCGGTGTCTTCCTGTTCTATATCTTCGTTCTCATTCATCTCATCGGTTTGTGATTCACTTCTCTTATTCGAGTTTACTTGTAGCTCTCTTGCTTTTGCTCTAGTTACTGCTCCTATGTTTACTTCTTCTAGTGGGAGACGACTCAGAGCATCCGCGTTCTGATTGCTTTTCCCCGGCTTATAACGTATTTCAAAGTCGTATTCCAGTAGTTTAAGTCTTAGGCGGCCTAATCTGCCTTCCTGATTCTTAAGATTCGCAATGCCTTTTAAGGGCTTGTGGTCTGTGAAGACCGTAAAGGGTCGGCCTAGCAAATAAGGTCTAAACGTCTTTACTGCCCATACGATGGCAAGTAGTTCCTTCTCTATTGTTGAATATTGCTTTTCTGTGGCGCTTAGTACTCTGCTCGCGAAGTAAATTGGTAAATCACTACTTGGCTCTCCTTGAGAAAGAATAGCTCCTAAGGCTTCATTACTAGCATCAGTGGTAAGAATGAATGGTTTTGTAAAATCAGTGTATTGTAGTAGAGGGAGATTTGCAACTGCTGCCTTTAGTTTGTCCATGGCTTGTTGGCACTGCTGAGTCCATTCCAATTTCACGTCCTTTCTTAATAATTTGTTAAGTGGTAGTGCTATATCTGAGGAATTTTGTATAAACTTCCTATAATAGTTAACCAGTCCCAGAAATGCTTGTAGTTCTTTGATATTTTTGGATGGCGGTATGTCCTTCACCGCTCTTGTCTTACTGGGATCTGGTAATACTCCCTATTCTGAACATTGGTGACCTAGATAAACTACCTCCCTTTGGAGAAACTGACACTTTTCGGGGTGTAACTTGAGATTATACCTTCTTAAGACATCTAGTACTCGCTCTAATCGTATCTGGTGGTCCTCTAGATTTCTTCCGCATATTACTATATCGTCCAAATATACAAAACAGTCGATATCCTGTAGACCGGTTAACATTGAATTCATGATTCTCTGGAAAGTGGCTGGTGCTCCTGTTAAACCAAAAGGCATACGATTGAACTCGAAATGGCCCAAATTCGTACTGAATGCCGTGTTCTGTCTATCGCTTGGGTCCACTAAAACTTGATGGTACCCGCTTGCTAGATCGAGAGTCGAAAAGTATCTGCTGTATCCCAGCTGGTCCAGGATTTCGTCAATCCGTGGTATGGGAAAAACTTGTTTTATAGTAGCGTCATTTAATTTTCTGAAGTTGGCCACCAAACGCCATTTTTTCCATCCATTCCCGCCTTTTTGGGTACTAGAAGGATTGGTGAATTCCAAGGGGAAGTGCTGGAAGATATTATTCCATCTTTGATCATCTGGCCCACTTGACTATTAATCTCATTTCGATGGACCTCAGGTAGCCTATACTGCTTAGTATTTATTGGGGGTTGACAGGGATCAATTGGTATTTTGTGTTTAAGTACACTGGTGTACGTAAGACTGTCTCCGGGAAGTTGAAACACATCGTCGTATGAATTCAAAATATTTTCGATCGAAGCCCGTTCTTCCGGGTTCAAATCTGAGCTCAACGGTACTGTTTTAATAAGTAACTTACTTCTTACTGCTTTATCAGTAGTTCCTATTGTATTTATGACTGATGTCGCTTTTAGTGTGTAGTTTTTCGGGTTCTCATAGCTCAAACCTATTATTTCATTGATATTTATTGTAGAGTCATTGGTGTTTAAAATGGGCACAAATGCGGTGCCCTTCTTGACAGTTGTTAGAGTTTCACCCACAAAAACCCCTGGCAAAATTTCCAATTTATTTACTATAATTTCTCCTTTAGCAGTTGTAACTACGACCGATATTATTGCCTGGGAACGCGCCCTGATAGATAAATTTTCGGCTTTATACACCCGGGGTTTTTTCCTTCTGTAGTCAGGGGTAAGGAAGCTATTTCTTCCTTATTATCAAAAAATTTAATATTTTTAATATTTAAGAAATTTATTATTCGACATATTGTCATAAAGTAAGAGGTTTGTGACTGTTAAAAATTTGTGGTTCAAGTCTACTGATGATTTGGTTCAAGCGCCAATGAAATACGTATATAGACCAAGCTAAACCACCAGCAAATAAATTTCAAATTAAAATTTAATATTTTTGTTAATTGTATCGGTAACAGTCGTGTTCCATAATACATCTCTACCGAGTAATCCATCTGCCGGAAGTCGGCTACCTTCTGGTGCTACATGCATCTGTACTGCAAGTATTTTTGCGCATGCATGTTGACAAGTCCTGACAAGTCCTTTTGATTGCTTGAGTCTATCTCCACGGTTGGTGCTAAAGATTCAGCTTTTACTAATGTGGTGTCTGCTCCTGTATGTACCAGTAAGGATAAGTTTTTGCCCAGTGCTTCACTGCATGGAAAATCAATAAATGCGTAATTTTTCTCTTTTCCATTGTTACCACCTTGCAGATTCTGTTCTTTTTTCGACTCAGAGCTGCAGTTAGAATAATTTCCTTCTGTATAATTTTCCGGTATATACGTATGGATGTTTTTATGCCAATGTATTTTCTTGTCAGTCCTTTTAATTGCTACCCTCACTTGGTTTAATAAAGTTTCGTTTGCTGATTTCCTTTCAATTGTTTCGTGTATCCATGAATTGTCGGCTTCCCAGTCCATTAGTTTTAGCTGGGCCGCCGCGAGTTTCCTGAATTTCGTGCTGGGCAGTTAGTTCTTAGATGTCCCGTTTCATTACAATTATAGCATTTCGGTGGTTCATTTCTCCCACGGCCATGGTATACTTGATTCATGTTGGCATTGATGAATCTTGGTGTTGTAGACTGTTGACCACTTTGCGTGCTATTGTGTTGTTGCCTTTGGTCATTGTCATTTCTTCTGAAGTAATTACCGTTAGGTGGTTGCCAGTTTGTGTTTAGAGGTGTGCTTGGGTTGCCTGAATATATTTGCTTTGGTTTTCTACAGAACTGCGTGTCCGGACGTTCTGCATATCCTGCAGAATAATGCTCTTAAACGTTTTCTGCATTCTACTTCCTTATGTCCCTTATTATTGCAGTAATCACACTTGTCAACTCTAGTGTCTCGGTTTGATTCACATTCTGGCCCAATTTCATGCCCATATTCTCCACATTTAATGCAATATGGAGTGTTAAGCCTCTGTTCACAATTTGTTCTGTTGTGACCTTGTTGCTTACCGAAACTGCATTGAGTAGTCAGGGTAATAGTGTTTATTGAGATGTGGTTGCTCAGCTTCCTCTACTATTTGAGTTAGTTTCTGTAAGCCCTCGCTTTCTTGGCCAATTAACCTAGTCCTTAATGCCTGGTCCCTAAGACCTTTGATAAAGCTTCTTACTGCTATTCTTTTGAAGTCTTCCAGTATCGTTTTTCTGCTACCTTCTTCACTCCATTCATTTGTTACTAGACTCCCGGCTTCATTTAGTAGAGTTTCAAGTCGATTACCAAATCTGCTTGCTGACTCTTGATTTCCTTGCTTGCAGGAAACTATGAGTTCTCTTATTTGATCTAAAGTTTTCCTCTTCAAATACACCTTTTTTATTGCGTCTATCGTGCCGAATGTTTGTGGTGCTATTTGAATGTAAGCTGGTCCCATTAATCGCAGTTTCAGGCATTCTATAATATCTTGTGCTGGGACTCCATTTTCTTCAGAGGACAGCTCTCGTTCTACTAGCTTACATCCTTGAATGAATCGAAACACTTCCGATGTTAAATCTGGTCCTTCGGTGCCGAAAAATGTGGGGACTATATTGTTTACTATTTTGGTAATTGTCGATATTGCAGGCATCTTGTATGCTTTTGTATTTATTTATTTATTTATTGAACATATTAATGCAAAGTAAATTTGCATAATATGGTGTTGCACAAATATGGGCGGAGTAACGTAGACCATATGCCCAAGATGGTATTAACAGTATTTTATAAGGTTTTGTGACTGACTGTACACGACCTATGCCTTCACATAGGAAGTAGGCAACGTGGTTGTTAAAGAAATTCCACAAAAAACCGCAAGATTATACGGTTATCCGTGGCAGATCAGTCAACCAGTGCGAGCGAGACGAAAAACTCTCGAAGGCCAAACAACACACACAAGCCTGACCGCACTTAAGAAATAATTACGATGACGCGAGAGATGTTGCCCGACCCAGAGCTGCTTAACGACTGATTTTGTATTTATATTACTGGAATCTTCTTCGGTGATTATAGGGGATAGTGGGTACCAGGGCACGAAGCCGACCTGGTTTGTCGACCGGCGGCGGCTGAACCATATAATCTATGGCGGCGGCTGAAAGTCGACTCAAGCCGAAAAACGTCGGCTAAGAAATAAAAACAACGGCGGCGGCTTAATCGGCTGAAAAGGCGGTATTTAAAAACAATTCGTATGTATGTATCAAAATAGTACATATCGTTGCTGTTTTAACTAATTGACATTGACCTTGGCCCATTTTGATAGGTCGCCTTTTCTTCTTCAACAAGTTCTCATAAAAGGCTACGTCCCGCGATAGAAAACTCTACATTTTCGGTCTCCGATTCTCCTGAACCTGCATTAAACACTTGTGCCCAGTCTATTGCTTTTGAAAAATAATTTTGAATATTCGCTTGCATTTTAATTTATTGTTACGTTTAAATTTTATTAAACGTGTGAGTTCTTTTGATTGCTCAAAAATAAAAATAAATAACAACGCGATTTTCTTATTTGCAACTGAACTTCCTTTTATTCTTGACTAAACCAATTACAACTTGTATTTTCTTATTTACTTCTTAACGTTATTATCCACGGCACGATGTCTTTTACTTTCAACGATGTTCACTCTACTAAATTCCAATTTGTACTGACTTACTTCTCGCATATGGCAGCCCTTTTTATACAACCAACACCGGATCTAGAATATTCGCAAGCAGATGGTGTGGCAACATGCATTCATGTACTTAGTAAAGACCAACACATAAGAAACGATATGGCCGTATAGACGTGTTTGTTTATTGGTAGCCAGATGTTCAAACAGTCTTCTAGCATACTGGGGAAAATTCATGTCGCCGTTTCTAGATGTTTGTAGGTGATTCGATTGGCCGTTAATCTTTGAATTTTCAAAGTAACGACTTGTATGTTGGTAGTGCAGTGTGCTATTTTTAGTACAGGGTTGTTACCATAAGTGCTCGCACTTTTATTTGTATACGTGTATGTCTGTAGCTTTGTACACAATTGTTGTTGCTATAGTGCTTGCACGTGAATATGTGTGTACGTTTAGTGCTTTAGTTAAATACTTCTAGATAGTTCTTTGCTTAACCCTGTAGGAATATTTTTACGTAACACTGCCGCCCACTTAAGCCTATTCGTCCCGAATAGGCACATCATCACTGCCTGTTTCTTTCTTCGTTTTCTATACGCCTTGTAGTTGCGCTGTAGACGACTACCTCTTCCATATTTGACTTGTGTTACCATACGCTGGAGGTGACTACTTCGTTTACATTTGCGGCCCCGGGTATTAACTCTGCTTCCTGTTTCTACTACAGCTTGTTTTGCCTTGCGCTGAAGATAACAAGTCCTTCCACACTTGCAGCCCACGATACTGAATCTGCTTGGTATTTCCACTACAGCTTGCCATGCCGTACGCTGTAGATGACAACTTCTGCCACATTTGTGGCATCTGGCTTTGAGTCTACTTTGCCTCTTGACTAGAGCGTGCTTTACCATTCCCTGGAGATGACTACTCCTTCCACACTTATGGCCTTTGGCTCTGACTCTACCTTGCCCCTTGGCTAGAGCTTGCCTTACCATACACTGGAGATGACTACTCCTTCCACACTTATGGCCTATTGCACTGACTCTACTTTGTTCCTCGACTAGACTTTGCCTTACCACAGGCTTGAGGTTCTTTACAAAAGTTGTCTTCTTCTTCCTTGCTGCTTTTATGCTGCGCGCTTTGTTTACTGTAGCAGTTTCTTTACCCTGAGAAAGCGAGACCATTTCACCCATAGCTTGCTCCAATGTTTCACTGACCGCTTGACTATCTTCTAAGTCACGAGCTTCATTCACTTCGCTGGAGACTTCTGACAAACTTTGCTCATTTCCAACTTGTTGACACTGACCACTGTTGATTTCGTCAACATTTCCTTCATTGCTAGAAATTTCATCGTTGATCTGCTCCAAGTCAGAAATCTTTTGGTCTGATTTACTGACTTGTACTTTAATGCCGTCTACTCTTCTATATAAGCCCTCAGACATTTCTTGAAGTTTCTTATTTGTGGCCTTCATTTCAGCCTTCATTTCAGCGTTAGCTCTAGAAAACTCCTGAAATCTGTCATCCATTTTCTCACTGTTCGCCTTTATTTCGCTCATCATGGCAGCCAACATTGCGCTGATGTCTGTACTGGTTGGAGTATTAGTAGAAGGAGCAGATGCTTCTTCCATCTCATATTTCTCTTCAAATTCGTACACTCCTATGTCAACGCCACGACGCTTGAATTCATTAATTAGCCTCTTTTGAAGTTCTGCCTTATTACCTGTTGTCGGCAGGTCACACTTACTCAATTCCTTTTTGAGTTGCTCCACTTTTAGGTCTTCGAACTTCATTGTAGATTTTCTTTCCTTGTATTAAAAATTCATTATTCTCTGATTAATTAATTATTTTTATTTTAATTTTGCAATCCCACTTCTGACACCAAATGTTACGTTTAAATTTTATTAAACGTGTGAGTTCTTTTGATTGCTCAAAAATAAAAATAAATAACAACGCGATTTTCTTATTTGCAACTGAACTTCCTTTTATTCTTGACTAAACCAATTACAACTTGTATTTTCTTATTTACTTCTTAACGTTATTATCCACGGCACGATGTCTTTTACTTTCAACGATGTTCACTCTACTAAATTCCAATTTGTACTGACTTACTTCTCGCATATGGCAGCCCTTTTTATACAACCAACACCGGATCTAGAATATTCGCAAGCAGATGGTGTGGCAACATGCATTCATGTACTTAGTAAAGACCAACACATAAGAAACGATATGGCCGTATAGACGTGTTTGTTTATTGGTAGCCAGATGTTCAAACAGTCTTCTAGCATACTGGGGAAAATTCATGTCGCCGTTTCTAGATGTTTGTAGGTGATTCGATTGGCCGTTAATCTTTGAATTTTCAAAGTAACGACTTGTATGTTGGTAGTGCAGTGTGCTATTTTTAGTACAGGGTTGTTACCATAAGTGCTCGCACTTTTATTTGTATACGTGTATGTCTGTAGCTTTGTACACAATTGTTGTTGCTATAGTGCTTGCACGTGAATATGTGTGTACGTTTAGTGCTTTAGTTAAATACTTCTAGATAGTTCTTTGCTTAACCCTGTAGGAATATTTTTACGTAACATTATTTTACTTTACTATTGAATCACCAATTCACAAATATAAAATTTTAGCACACACAACAAATGGAAAACGAGCGTCTTAATATACATTAAACATGACGGGAAAAGTAAAATATATGAGTTGCTATATTCCTAAATTTGAAAGAATTCTTTGCATAACGACCACACGAGCAATTTGTTTTGTTCTAACTTGTGGTCTCCACCTGACATAGTTTGATTAACTTTAACATTAACTTCAAGTTAAAGTTAAGTGTAGACTACTGCAGTAAATGCTTTTTTCAAGTCATAACATTATTGTTAGCGCATTTGTTTTAACAACTCAGTTATAACTACAAGTTACAGCAAAATTTCATGTTAAGTGGAGATGTAGAGTGACACAACCAATAATTTTGGGTTAAAACGTGAAAGTGCAAGTTCGAAACACTCAATACACTCAAACTCTTTTGCTAAATCCCAATAATTGACTTCTGGCAGCAAAATTTGCAATCTATTAAAAATTTTGTATTTGCATGTCATTGAAATCAAAACAGAGTATCTGTGAATCATTTGATGCAGATTAATTATATTACTGTGCAATTTAAAGTAAAGTTTTAGCTTGTTAAGTGCTATTATTACAACTTAAAGTTAGTTAAAAGAAGAATTTTATCCGACGTGCATAATTTTACTTTAACCTAAAGTGAGCGATAAATTACAGGCAAGTTTATCCTACCAGGTAAGTTAAATTCAATTTTCAATAATGGAAAGCTTTTTATACGTCCGATAAATCCTAAGGGCCATTATTACAACTTCCAAATAGTAAATTTTAGGATTTTATCTGACAGGTAAATTTAATGTATTATTAATAATATAATCAAAATAATACTTATAATTATAAATCTTAAAAATTTCCTAAAATATGTGCGTATATGATTAACTCGATAGCTCTATAAACAAAAAGATAGCATTTATTTTACTTGAGTAAACAAATGTTCTCAAGATTACTCTTCGGAAACATTTTTAGCATTAACTTGCGATTGCATGTGAAAACAGTAAAGCAAATGTTGGAGATTCTACTATTCCGAACAATTGTATGGCACTAGTGGCGTGTGTAATTATAGCGTAAAACAAATAAATTAACAAATATGCTATAGCTTCAATGCATTAACTTGAGCAGCCTATACTTAAGTTAGGTGTAGGCCACAAGCAAGATAATGAAAAAAATGTAACGTACACAAATTTATAGTGATTTTGTAAAATCTGGCACCCTTACTGTGCAAAATCGGCTCAGCCGGTGCCGTCGGCTGAAAAGTTTAGCCGATTAGAGCCGTGTGCATCGGCGGCGGCTCATGGTGTTCAATATTTATCGGCGGCGGCTCAAAGCCGGCTTGGAGCCGATCGGCCTCGCCCCCTGGTGCGTACTTCATTAGTGAATTCCTAGCTTCTTGTAGGTACTTATAATATTCTTTTTTAAGCTGAACTTCTTCTAGCCTCAGTTCCTTAAATTCCTTCTCATACTCTGTTAAGTCTGCTATTTTATCTGTTGAGTATCCTCTGTTGACAGTTTTTCTCGCGTTTGATAGTAAATTTTTCACTTTATTCAATAAGTTATTTCCTTCTCCCTCCTTGAGAAAGTTTTTATTATGTTCGTGTCTTCTCTAATTTCTTGTTGTGTATGAATTACTACTGATCGAAGTCCTTGGGTAGTATGTGATAAGTCCGTGACAGTGGATTTTTCTGGCAAACTAATTGAAGGAGTTGGTGAACGAGATCTGTAGACAATATTTAGTTCTCTCTTTGCGTTTGACAATGCTTTGTATCGAGTTGTCCTTTTCGCTAATGAAGTATTTTAATTTTAAGTGTTTTTCAATCTCCTTCTCACTCAGTCCTTTCTGTCATAACTGTAGTCTTAGTTCTTCGTTCTCTTTTACCTGCTGTTCTAACAACTCATTTGTATAATCTATATCACTTTTTAGTTGTTTGCTAAATTTCTCCAAACCACATTTCGACTTTCCTAACTCTTCGATACGCTTTCCGAGTTCCTTTGACTTATTTCCGTTTAATTCACTTGTCACTCCAAGTATATACCCTACTTCTTCTAACTTAGTCAATTTGTTATTCTTAACAATTTCTTTATGAGCATTTAGGAATATTCTATCAGAATTAAAGGCTTTTAATTCCGACCATACATGCACTTGAAGACGTATCAACGTTAATGTTGTAGTCATTTAATTGTAGTATTAGTTTGTCCGTTTGTTTTTGTGGACTGTCCATTTAATTAAATTTATACTTACCATCCTTACGACTTGACCAAACCCGGACGTTGTAGTGTTTCGTGGCACAAAAATTTATAAATACAAAAAAAATTTCCACAGTGCAAGGTTTAATTTTTAATCTGGAGGGTCCCTTGGGAATGGCAAGTATAGGTATTTTTATTAACAACAATTCTTGTTACTGTAGCTGCTTCCACACTTGCAGACCGACTGCCTCACTTTTATTTTCTATAAGCTATATATACAAAATATACATTGATATATTTCTACAATATTTTACTTACAATTATTTTTCTTATGCTAACTAGACAATAACTTATTTCATAAATATTATATGCTGATTTTATATTTTTCTTTATTTGGTTATATTATATAGCTGGCGCTAAGGCGCCGCTGGCCAGGATTCGCAGGTTTATATGCAGAATCCTTTATTTTAATAAAACAATGTGCCGATTTAAGGCATGAAATAATTCTATCTTTATTTTTGACTTATACTGCCTTAAATACTATTTTACAAAAATATTCTTACACAACTAGTAACCTACATAATCATACATTTAATTCATCAAAAACCCTTTTCACTAATTCAGCAGTTTATTGCAATTGCCAAATATTCAAGCTACAAAGTATTTGTTAGTTTATTAATAAAAGTTAGTGTGTCAGTACGATCAATGAAAATTTATCGTTTTGTTCCGTTTGTTTTTTCTTTTAAAAAGCAAAAGAAACAAAAGAAAATAAAAGAGGACAAAAGGTGCGTTCAGACGATGCTACACTACACCCTTACCCTTTTAGTTAAAATTTTACAATTTAGCAAGATTGCAAAATTTTAATTGTTGTTTAGTGCATTAACATGGTTACTGATATAGGTGGAAAATTTTATATTGCTTAATCTGCTGAATATATGTGGGTTTTATATTTTGATTTTACAATTCTTAATTATAAAAAAAAATTTAAAAGCTTAAATATACTTTTTCTTTTAATTTTATGTTATTTATGTTTTACATTATTTCTTAAAACTTACATATGTTAAACAAATTGTTTTTCTTAGTTTTTATACTTTTTTAAAAGATTCTTATGAACTATTTTATTTTTTCCGTTAATATTTAATTCTACATTAACTTTATCTATGCTTACTACCTCGTATGGGCCTTTGTATGGTGCCTCATATTTTTTCCTATTTTCTACCTTTAATAAAACTAAATCTCCTATATTAATTTCTATACTATTTGTCTTACTGTATGATTCTAAGCTTCTATTCCTTTTTGTTACTTCTATAATGCTTCTAGCATTGTTTATTGAATTTCTTAGCCTTATTTTTAATTCCTTAGCATAATTGTCCAAGTCATATACTCTATTATTATTCATCACGTTTTCACCTGGGAGTTCTGGTATTTTACCAAAAATTAATTCGAATGGTGAGTAATTAGTGTCTACGTGAGGTGTAATATTATATGCAAAAGTATAATATGGTATCCACTCATGCCAATTGTCATCGTTAACGAAAGATAAAAAGTATTCATTTAATACCCTATGGTTTCTCTCTACTGTGCCTAAAGTTTCATGATGATATGGTGTTGAAAATTTTTGTTCTATTTTTAATAACGTACAAATTTACTTCATTAGTTCGTTTACAAATTCAGTACCTCTGTCTGACTTTAAAACCTTGAAAATACCATATTTTAATATCAAATTTTCGATTACACATTTAGCTATTGATTTTGCTTCTTTATTCTCCATCGGTGCTGCTATTACATATTTAGTCAATTCGCATTGCATTGTTAGTATATATCTGTTATTTTGGTCTTAACAGATCTTAATGGTCCGACTGTGTCAATTACTATAGTTTCAAAACTGTTATTTGGCGTGTCTGTGAGACATAGCGGTTCTTTTGTATGCCTTATTTGTTTATTTCTCTGACACAAATCACATTTCGAAACGTATTCTTTTACCATTTTGTACATATTTTTCCATATGTATCTTTGTTTTAATTTTATTAATGTTTTCCTTATTCCAAAATGTCCTCCGCATGGTGAGTTGTGATACAATTTAATTAATTCATATTTTTTGTTGTTATCTTTTATTATTTGAGGATTACTATATAACATTATTGTGACGTCACTTTCTTTACATTTATTTATTTTTTCTTTAAGTTTTTCAATGGATACCCTTTTAAATATTTCGTCGCTCTTTTCTAGTGCGAACTTATCATATTCCGTTCTGCCTAAAACAGAAAGTAGTTTCTCCATCACATTATCTAGATAATCGGGATTTTGGCTACATCTGACTCGTGTTTCATTTAGAACAGAATCATTTTCAATTTTAATTTCTTTTCTTAGTTTTTCAAATATAAATTTTAATTTTCTAGCTAGCTTTATATCATTAATGAATGTACAGTCCCAAATTTTGAGTTGGCCAAACTCATTAAGATCTGTAACACCATCTTGTTTGGATTCATATATTTTATCTTCTTTATTTTTCATATTTTCCTCATTATTTGTTATACTTTTATTTTTCATATTTTCCTCATTATTTCTTATATCTCCTTTATCTTTTTCTTGTTGTATCACTTTCTTGTTCATACTTCTAGTTATCACTAGTGATCTTTTAATTGTTTCAGCATTTTTTTCAGGAATCATTGTCCGTAATGTGTCAGAATATATCTTTATTCTTGACAATGCATCTGCATTAGTATTGTTACTTCCTTTTTTATAGATTATTTCCAAATCGTAATCCGATAATTCTAGGCGAATTCTAGTCAGCTTTGAACTTGGATTTTTGTGAGAAAATAACGCTATCAATGGTCTGTGATCTGTAACGACTATGAATTTTCTACCATACAGATATGGTCTGCAAAATTGTATACCCCAATGTATACCAAGTAATTCTTTTTCTATTACGGGCTTATTTACTTCATGCTTATTTAGTGATCGACTCGCAAACGATATAGGTCTATCTAGTCCGATTTCCCCTTGTGATAATACAGCTCCTAGCGCAAAATTAGATGCGTCCGTAGTCAAAATGAATTTTTCATTGAAATCAGGATATTGCAAAATTGGCGGGTTAATTAGTTTATTTTTCAATCTATCAAATGCGTCTTGGCATTTTTCTGTCCAAACAAATTTTCTGTTTTTCTTCAAAAGTGCATTCAAACTACTTGTTATTTCAGCAAAATTTTCGACAAAACCTCTGTAATAATTACAGAACGCTAGAAACCTTCTTACCTCGTCTGCATTTTTAGGTACTGGGTATTTTGTAATTGCCTCAAATTTTTCTGGATCAGATTTTATGCCTTGTGGTGTTATCAAGTGTCCTAAATATACGACTTCTGATCGTAGAAATTGGCATTTACTAGGGTTAAGTTTTAAATTGTATTTATCCAACCTGTTAAGAACTTTTACAAGATTAGTATTGTGGTGGTTCAAACTGCATTCAAAGATTATTATATCATCAACATACAAAAATGCCTCTGACTCTAGTCCGGCTAGTGCTATTGTAAGCATACGTTGAAAACTATTTGATGATATTTTTAGTCCAAATGGTAATCTTGTGTATTGATAATGTCCATTTGGTGTTGAAAATGCTGTGTATGGACGTGATTGTTGATCAAGCTCAATTTGATGAAAAGAGCTTGTCATATCCAATGTTGAAAAATATTTGGCTCTACCCAATTTATCCAAAATATCATCTAACCGTGTCAATGGAAATTTGTCATTGACAATTTTGTCATTAAGCTTTCTGTAGTCAATAACCAATCTCCATTTTTTTAAATCTGTCTGCCCTTTTTTTGGTACTAGTAACAATGGTGCATTGTAAGGACTTATTGATGGTTCTATAATTTTATCTTTCAAAAGTTTCTGAACTTGCGAATTTATTTCAGTTGTCTGAACCTGTGGTAAACGATAGTTTTTTATGTATACTGGACTGCTATCGTGCAGTTCTATTTTCTGTTTATAAAAGTTATTTGTCGTTAGTTTCTCATCTTCAACGTGGAATACATGTTGATATTTCTTCAATATTTCCTTTAAGTTTGCCATGTTCTCGTCTTCCGAATGATCAAGCTCCAATAATTTTAATAACTCTTCAAATCTTTTTGATGTATATTCGTGATTACTGTTCTGTGTATGCAATTTGTAACTATTGTAATTTTGTAGTGGTACTGTTTTTATTTTTATATTCTGAATTTTCACATCTTTATCTGTGACATTTAGTATTTTTATGTGCTTATTGCCAGTTTTAGGTATTATCGTATTTGCGACGTACACACCTTTAGTGATTTCCCTGTTTAAAACCAACGCGTCTTGTTCTATGTCTATCTTTATAGGAACAACGATTTCACTTCTGTGAGGAATAGTTACTGTATTTATTCTTACATTGTCGTCATAAATTGTAATATTGATGATTTCATTATCTTTTACGAAAGTTAACATATATGTGTCATAATCTATATTGCATCTATGTGTCGTTAGGAAATCTCTTCCCAGAATACCATTAGTGCTTATCGGAAAGTTATCTTCTACTACTTGTACTTTATGATTCAAAATAATTTTGTTTATATCTATTTCTAAATTAGTTGAGCCCAATGATTTAATCATATCTGTTGAAATTCCTGTCAAATTGCAATAATCATCTGTATCTTCCACATGGTTAATTAAAATATTCCTTTTGCATAATGAAACATCTGCACCAGTGTCGATTAGAAATGTTACATCGTTTACGGCGTTTGTAATTCTTAATTTTACGTAATTTTTGAGATTTGAAGCTGTGCAATAAACTTGTCTAGTTAATATTATATTCCCATCGGGGATCCTGTCTATACGGTCCCCGGGATTGGTCCGTTTCCCTGCTCACTTACATAATTTATATTATGATTTCTATTACGGTTGTTGTTGTTATTGTTCCATCTTCTTTGTGTGTTAGATATGTTACTGCGATTGTTAAACCTATTGTTTGTGTTGAAATTTATGTTTGGTTTGTTATTGTTAGTTTTTTGAAAATTATTGTTGTTGGTTTTAGAGTAAGTATTCCCATTTTCACCATAGCTTCTATTGTTAATATTGTTATTTTTCCTGTACATCCTGCTGTTGTTGTTGTAGTTAGTGTTCAATCTGTTATTGTTGTTATAGGTTCTATATGTATTTTGCTGTTGATATCGTGGCTTTTCTCTGTGGACATGCATTACCGAATTGTTTGTTAACTTGCATTCGTTTTCCAATTCCAGAGCAAGTTCTGTAGCACTTTGCAAATTATTTGGTCTGGCTGCGTATATTGTTGTCTTGAAATTTTCATTTAGATCCTTTTTAAATGTATCCAAAGCCAATTTATTGTTTAATCGCATTATGACATTCTTTTTTGGTTCCGTTGCATTATTCCCTAATTCGTCTATTCCTAGTTTATTCAATTTGTCTATAATTGCAGTAATTTTATCCCTAAACAAACTTACCGACATTGTGCTTTGAAAAAGTGTGTTCAATTTGCCTTGTAATTCTGGAATTGTCTCCCTACTTTTGTATCTGTCTTGTAATAGTCTTTTTAGTGTTTCAAAATTTTCTGGTTTTGAATAACTTCCCAATGCTGTTCTAACGTTTGATGACAATTTAGCGTGATATATATAATATGTATATTGTAAAAAATCAGTTTTGCCCTCAGTTGACAAATTTTTATTAATTATTTCCGCTGTTATTAAAAAGCTATCTAATTCCATATAGTTGCCATCGAATAGTGGAAGTGTTTTCGATGCAGTTTCCAGATTAAACGCTGCCATTTTAGAATCTGTTACCAGTATGTCCTCTTTCTTCGTACAATTATATGTTACCTCTACGTGTATTGAATCAGGTAATTCTATTTCTAAGTTTTTCTTTATTGCTAATTTATAAAGTCTACTTTTCAAATCTAAGAAAAATGCATCAGCCGCTGATTTTTGTGCTGAAGTTAATCTCTGATAATTTACGTTAAAAATAATTCGTACTTCCTCTAACCTTTTCAATAAATTTTGAATATGTAATTCTAAAGTTTCCTCTCTAATAGGTCTGTCTATATTTATGCATTTATGCGAACGATCAAAATCTTCTTTAATTAGTCTGACCTTTGTAATTATTTCTTGCCAATCCATTTATTTTTACTATCATTATACAAAAGTTTACAGTGCTTTAAAGTAATAGATTGAAATATTATATTGTAACCGTATCTGTATTATTTCTATTTTGATTATATTTAAGTACATACTTTTTGAAATACTTATTTATTTTAAATGCTATAAACAATATTATAATTACTATAACTAAAGTTATTATATATTCAGGGATTACTTGTTTGCTGTTTTCGGCGTTGCCGTTATTAACAATGTTTTCCTGAATTTCTACTTTATTCTGGGGCTTTCCCATGTCTTTATTG
Organism: Tachina fera; assembly: GCA_905220375.1. NCBI lineage: Eukaryota > Metazoa > Arthropoda > Insecta > Diptera > Tachinidae > Tachina > Tachina fera. The sequence goes on from LR999967.1 coordinate 58,387,345, forward strand.
TTATATCCCCAAATTGGGCCTACCATCTAAATGTTAAAAATTTGTTTTTTTTTTTCATTTATTTTTATTTTGATTTGATGTAGATAACTCTTTCTCTATTTTTTCTATTTGCACCCAAATATCTGTTGCTATTGTCCAATGTGGTGGTGGGTTTGCATTTATTGTTTGCTGTAATGTAGCCAAATTTCTTAGTAGCCACACTAGTCTACCCCCTCTCTTCCTACGTTTTATCTCGACTTTGGGTATCTGTATTAACTCTTCTTCTTTTCTTTTGAGCAATCTGGCTTTGTATTCATTTATTGTTAATTTTTTCGGTCCCTGTTCGGTGATTTTTGCTGCTACGTACTTTGGGATTTCTACATCGGATTTCCCATCTGGTGTATATTCTTCCATTTAAAATTTTTCAAATGCCTGGTTTGGCAGGATAATTAAATTTTTCAGGATTAAATTTTGCAGGATATTAATTTATTTTGCAGGATATTAATTTATTTTGCAGGATTAATTTATTTTGCAGGATCTTGGTTTTGCAGGAACTTGTTTTGGCAGGATCTTGTTTTGGCAGGATCGCCATATGCTGATTTTATATTTTTCTTTATTTGGTTATATTATATGGCCGGCGCTAAGGCGCCGCTGGCCAGGATTCGCAGGTTTATATGCAGAATCCTTTATTTTAATAAAACAATGTGCCGATTTAAGGCATGAAATAATTCTATCTTTATTTTTGACTTATACTGCCTTAAATACTATTTTACAAAAATATTCTTACACAACTAGTAACCTACATAATCATACATTTAATTCATCAAAAACCGTTTTCACTAATTCAGCAGTTTATTGCAATTGCCAAATATTCAAGCTACAAAGTATTTGTTAGTTTATTAATAAAAGTTATTGTGTCAGTACGATCAATGAAAATTGATCGTTTTGTTCCGTTTGTTTTTTCTTTTAAAAAGCAAAAGAAACACAAGAAAATAAAAGAGGACAAAAGGTGCGTTCAGACGATGCTACACTACAATTATTTAGCTTTTGATCCAATTACAAAATATCGATATTGCACAATTTGCCAGCGCAAACAAAATAAGAAGTAACTAAGTTAATGAACTAGTTTCTGCTGCGTCAACCAATTAGTGCAATGTTTGAATACGAGGGTTGTTCAAGTATGATTCACAACAACTATGACTAGTCGATGGTTACAAGGCAACTATTCACCTATTACTAGCCAATATTTACGTAGAAACTGGTAAAATATAAAAACATAATTTATAATACTTTTTGTTTAATTTTATTTGCTTTTTTATTGCAAAAATAACTCTAAAATACATAAGTAAATAGCACTTAAAACACATCTCTCATCACATCTTTTCATCTCCAACGCATCTTGCTCTCTAAAAATATCTAAAATTGAGAAAATAAACATACATATTAAATTAAACTTTGTGAATATATTTTATGCACTATTTTACTTATCTTTTTCAATACTTTTATAAACTTTCACATTGCACCTTCTTCACAACGCATTTTCCCCTTTCCAAATATCTAAAAATTGGAAAATAAACGAATACATACATACATACATATTCATGTATATTTTTAATTAAACTGTATAAAATTTCTTTTATTCATTATTGTTTTTATTATACTTTTTCACAAAAACCATAATTTTTTTAACACTTTATGCATTTTAATTTTAAAAACCGAACGAACTATAAAATATTTTCAGTAAAATTCAATATTTTAAAAATTTTGACATATCTACATTAGATGTTCCTCTCTAACATATATGTTAGAGTAGAGCAACTATAATAAATGTTGAATTGAATGAAAAATTGTTGTAAATGTGTTATTAAAAAATTGTTGTTTGTGTTAGTTTCAATCATTCATTTTTTGTAGTGTGTTTAGTGTGCTAAATAAAACAATTTATTTAGATTATTTATGACTAATTTATTTTGTACTTTTCACGTCGAGGTTCTAACACACTAAACTTTCTACATGTCAAAAATATTCGCTTTCAAATAAATTCATACCAGTAGTATTTCTTGTTCTAAATCGGAGATGCCAGATTGACAACCGCAGTGCACTACAGGTGTATATTGTGCCGTTGATCGGCTTCGACCTATAATTTCTGATATATCTCGAAGTGATTTCTTATTTTTATAATGCTGAATTACCAGTTTTCAAAATTCAACACCTGTTTGTCCTCTCTGCCTTCCTATTATATTTTTTATTATCCAAAAAACACAATGAAGTGAAGAATATTATAAAATTCGGAAAGTACTTCTAAATTCAGAATTTTAAACGGTTTTCGCGAAATAATTTTATGTTAGATGCAAAGCATACCAATTGTCTAATTAATTTAAACTGTAAGAGTTTGGTTTTGGCGTCCAAGGTTGCCACTTTTTTGAATGAAAGTCGTTATTTTAATAAATGAAGACCAAGGCACATTTAATACAGGTACATGCATTAGGCAAAACTTTCTGGCAACTCTGTGCTTCTCACATAGCTTTACATAGTAATTGTCAAAAAATTGTATGCATCAAACAAGGCATAAAAGTAATTGTCAAACGAATTCTTCGTTATAAACTTGTAAACAAAAAATCAGCGGATGAGCAATGTGCCTGATACGTGTACCTGTTTGATATGCCTTGATGAAGACAGTTCCAAGGCGAACCATATAAGGTGACCTCATCGCTACAACAATACAACAATACTAAAAACAACATGCAATTCGTCTGGCTTTAAAAAACCCCATCTGTCAAAAACAGTTGACTAATATACCAATACATACATACATATATATAAAACACATACACTTTTCACTTTAAATGTAAACAAACATTAGATAAAAGAAGAGATTTTGACAATCGGGGTGCAAAACAGTTCAATTAGGCTTCGAACACCTGATAATCATCTGGACTGTTAAGGTCACCTGTTATCAATTCGCCTTGGACAGTTCTAAACTTTCATTTCGTCATTTCACAGAATATTATTTATAGAATATTAGTAGCACAGAATATGATTAGTAGTCTATGCGTCATTTAATGCAGTACTTGGGTCTCTATACGGAGAAAACAGCGTTACGTAATATATGGACAGCCACTTATACGTTTTTCAATCAATTTTAAATCGAAAACTATTTATATCACATACCTGTAATTGTTTTTAGGGAAAGTGATTGTCTATACAAAGGTTGCCCAATATACAGTGCAAATAAAAATAAGGAAAAATCGATTCCAGAACAAATACAAATAAAATAAATGCGATACAAACAGAAGTATTGGAGCAATTTAAGATGGAACATCCCGTTTCGTTTTTCTTACTGTCATATGCTAACAGCAATATACAAAATAGTAGTAGATAACATAAAATATGAAAACAAAATAATCAAAATGTTTTTATTTTAAATTAGATATTTTTTTTACAAGGTTAATTACTTTGTTTGCAAAAGAGTCGTCCCATTTATGTTGCATCCAGACTCTATATGTTCTATTACTTGCTGCTTTAATTGTGCAACATGCTCCTTCAAGTTCTTTAATATTGAACCGAGATCAGTGTTTTCCCCTTTCAATAATTTCACTTTCTCTTCCAATTTTGAAATCCGTTCAAGTTTTCTTTTTCTACATTTTGACGCGGCCACGCGATTCCTCTGTCGTTTTCGTTCCAGTTTTATTTTTTCTTGAGTCTCCATATCAATTGGGCTTACTGGTGGTGAAACAGAAGTATTTTGGGGTTCATCTTTTATTGACACAGAATTAAACGATTCTATTTAAAAAAAAATATTAATGGCCATTTGCATGTATGTAATTAAAAATGTCATTTACAAAATATTTACTTCACCTAAGTTTGTGTATGTAAATGAACCTCCACTCATGTTCGTCCCATTTGCAGTATTATCGCCCATCAATCCAACCAAATTGTTGCCGTTATCGATATGAGCTTGCTTACCATTATTAAGTAAACTGTGCAAAGCCTCCTCAAATCCCTTTCCAAATGCCTCTTGCTCAGAAGTCACCTCTGTTGATTTTACTTGATAAATTAATCCTGGCTGTGGTGTTGGTAACAAATGAAGAATTTTTTCCAAATCTGGTGTAGTAAGAGGCTTCACATTTTGTGGTTCTGGTGAACCAACAACTAAAGAAGTTGCCGTTGCCAAACGTTTTTCTGGTGAATTTTTCAAGTCTAAGGATTCCGGGCGTTTGTTTAAATTATTGCACGAATTAAGAGCAAAATTAGTTTGAAAATTTATTTGTTCACATTCTTTTGTCAAAGTTGGCTCGGATTTAACCGAAATTGAAACATCAGTACACTGTAATGACGTATCCATTTTGTAAATACAAATATCTTGAATATGCAAATAGTACACCACCAGACTAGCAGGCCGGGCAAAAAATTTCGGCGGCGGCTGAAAGACAAATATATTCGGCGGCGGCGGCTGTACGGCTTAACGCCGATTTGCTTAAAGCATTTGAAAAAAAGTTCTAACCCAGTCTGATTTTAGAAAAATACGTGAATTATTGAATCACCACGTTGTAACATTATTTATTTTTCAATAGTTTGAATATTGCAGTAAATAATGTCCTAAAAAATAGCTTCGTGAATTATTTGTTAAATCATAGAAACATATTCTAGATTATCAAAACAATTATGAATAAAATTTCGCGAGAAATTTCTCATTTTTCAAATTAGAATTTCTTTCCCTATTACTTGCTATTAGTTGGAATTTTTCCCCGGGAAAAATTGCTCGAGGAATTTTATTCATGATTGCCTTCTACATAAATTTTATTTAAGCTTTCCGATTGAATTAAAAATTAATAACTTTATTGGAATCGGATCAACAAACAAAAAGCTTTGAACAATTAATTATCAAAAAGTCGCTTAAACAAAAAAGTCTATGTAAACGTGAATGTATTTAAGAAGGGACTCCAAAAGAGAACGTATGTGTTGTTGCAGCTTCATTACCGTTCACATAAACATTTTCTTTTTATGTGGAAGCAAAAATAACTATCTTTTTGGGACGCTCGCTATCATATTAAATACGAAATTTGAAAAAGTATAAAAAATAAAACACAAAATAACGGCTAGTACTAAGCCGCAGATAAACCGAGTAGTTCGGCGGCGGCTCGGCTTGTCGAAAAAAATCGGCTGACTGGCTAGCCGCCAGCCAGGCCGGTACGGCTTGCTCCTTTGTACACCACCCAGAGAAACAAGTCGACCGGTTTGAAGCAGACGGCGCGCCGCCGCCGGTTATTTCTCTGTACATTAGAAGATGAACACAATGTAACGATTATTTATTGCGGTGCGGTTTTCCATACGATTTTGAAGTAAAAATCCGTAGTGCGGGACGGAATAAAATTAAAATCTATTTTGTTATCACTGCGAACTTTCTTATTCTCTCAATTTTCTCTTGCTGACGTTGCCGTAGCTTTTGAATAATTGGCTGTGTTCACAATATTATTGTAAAATAAACAAGATTTTGAAGTTCAAACATTTTTTTCATATATTACAAAAGATTAAAAAACATATCAAATATATCTGCCAATGTATAAAATGTTTAATCATTTTTTGTTTTTAGTTATAAAAATGTATGCACAAAAAAATTAATAAAAATTTAAGCAAACAATTACAAGTCTTCCCGATGCCGTCTTCCGTTGTATTATGTTTATTTTTCTCTCCCGCAATGAGAAATCGCACCGCACCACAAACATTGTGTTTAGACTCTTAAGGCCCAACTATAATAGGAATAAGCGAAATTAAGCAACTGTGCGGTTACATATAAAACGTATGTGGCAAACTATAATGTACTTATGGACCTTTTCGTCAAGTTTCGTCAAATGTCAATTGCTTAAGTTAAGTGCCAAACTGAACGCACATTCCGTACGGAAAACAATGTTTTTGCATTTTTTTTAAACTCAAGCAAACAGCAGCAGAAAACATTCATTGATGTTAAATATTTTTTTATTGTTTCTTATTTTGAACTCAGAAAAAAAGCAAAAATTTTTTTTTCATTCTTTGTTTTACAATACACATATACACACATACACTTGAGATTAGTTATGTATGTTCACTGTTGTACTTTTTGGTAGGCAAAACAAATAAAACAAGTAATAAAGTGGTGGATATAATTAGACGTGAATTTTTAATAGATTAGGACATTCCAACAAGTTAATTTGATTGAATTGCATTCATTTAGTAGTTATAAGAAGAAACAAAATTACTAAAAAATTTGAACAATACCTATATGTGCAACTGTGCCTAAAGAATACTTAAGTGGATGTAAGTACATTGTGGCCACCTAAAAGTCACATCTGAATTGCTTATGTATTTGACAGACTTATCGTTCAATTCTGGCATTAGCTTAAGCCAGCATATTCATATTATAGTTGGGCCTTTAGGCTGATGACAGAGTGACCGCTAGAAGCGAAGCGATAATAGTTTGTGCTATATCATGCTATAAGATGTCAGAGTCACAGAATATGAACCAGAATTCTCACTTCTGAGTTAAGCGAAATAGTGATAATTTTATATTTTGATATAAAGCAAAAATTATATATCTTCAAAAATATTCTGTAGCTGTAGGGCTTTTCATTTATAGCAAAGTTATTTATTCTTCGTATCAAATACTTGTACAAGACGACACATAACGACTTATTAACTTGTGGTATTGAACATTGGATAGATGGTTATATCGTCCTTTCCAATGTACAAAATTCCACCCTTTCAATTCACTTTATATGTATGCATGCACATATTTGTCATTCACCTTTTGATTCCATTCAGTTCTCGTTGTACATTCATAGTGAACAGTCGATTTAGCGGAGTTTTTATTTCATACTAAACAAAAAAAATCAAACGAAAAAAATATTCGGAATACATATTGTTTTTGACAAATTAAGCTTCATTTGCTAATATTTTTTTACATAGTTATAAATAACAAAACCAAAAAAAACGGTAAACAAAAACAACAACAAACAAACAAAGTGCCCTTGAGGAATACTCTATATGAGTACCTCAAAAACAAATAACTTTGAAGTGAGTTCGAATGGCAGAAATGCCTATTTTACTGTGAGCTCTGAAGCTCTTAATGAAAATAATAAAAATAAAAAATCTGATAATAGACTTACTGAGAGCTCTGAAGCTCTTAATGATAACAAATTAAATAAGAAATCAGATAGTAGCCTTTTTTTAACGGCGAGGCCACTTTTTCGTCAGCGATCAACTTCGCTTTGTCCAATGCCAACTAGTGATTCGTTAACATTACCGTTGCCTAGTACTTCTACATTTAACTCAGCGATATCATCCGCTTCGGGCTCGTGGTCATCACTTAACCAAGTTTTTACTGAAGTTAAGAGCAGCCCAAAACCCAAGGTCCAAGTGGGAATGGACAGATATATTACAGTGGTAAAGCGCGGACGAAGCCCAAAGTCTTCGAAAATTTCATCTGCTCCAAAAATGTCTAGGGATAACAGCGCATCCTCTATTAACCGCCAAAATCGTTTTCAAATATTACAAGTTGACAACAACGAACCCGATGTATCTACGAACAAAACATTTAAGCCGCCACCTATCTATTTGAGAGAAAAAAATTCAAACGCTATTATAAAAAATTTAATTTCAGTCATTGGTGAGAATAAATTTCACATCGTTCCAATAAAACGTGGAAACATTGATGAAACCAAAATTCAAATTTATGAAGAAAAAGATTTTCGCAAACTGATTACTGAATTTGAAAAAAGTAAGAAAAGTTTCTACACATATCAGCTTAAAAGTGCTAAAGGCATGCAGATCGTATTGAAGAGCATCGATTCCTATGTTGCTCCCGAAGAAATAAAAGATGCACTCGTCCTCCAGGGATTTAAGGTAAAAAATGTATCTAACATAATAAATAGGGAGAAGATTCCTCAGCCTCTATTTCGCGTCGAACTTGAGCCAAACGATATAAAATTGAAAAAAAGCGAGACTCATCCAATTTATAATTTGAAATATTTCTTATATCGAAAAATAACAGTTGAAGAACCACACAAGCGTTCTGGACCCGTACAGTGCCATAATTGTCAAGAATATGGTCACACAAAAACGTACTGCAAGTTACCTTCAGTTTGTGTTATCTGCGGTGAATTGCACGGTACTGCTGGTTGTACTAAGCCTAAAGATTTAGCAGAAAAAAAATGTAGTAATTGTGGAGGTAATCACACCGCTAACTACAGAGGATGTCCTGTCTATTCTTTCGTTAAACAGACTATGGGGCAAAAACCTAAATTAGCTCCAGCACAAACAGCAAACGCTCACTCCGCCACTTTTGCTCATATGAGCCAACCTGTCACTTCACGTATTTCGTATGCCGACGCAGCTAAGACTAGTTCTATTCCCACACAAAATATTCCGCCTCAAAATAATTCAACGAATGCAAACTCAAGCTTTAATTTTAGTCGCCTTGAAGCTACTATTGAAAATCTAGTGCTGACTATAAATAATTTTACAACAAATATGACTAGCATGATGCAAGAAATGCTACGAATGCAGTCTACACTGCTTCAAGCATTAGTTAACAAGCCATGAACACGTTAAAAATATGTTTCTGGAACGCAAACGGCATTCGCCAACATAAAAATGAACTTGAGCACTTCCTTACGGAAAAAAATATTGATATAATGTTGGTCTCTGAGACACATTTGACTTCGAGAAGTCTATTTAGGATTAATGGCTACATTTTATATGATTCAAAGGACCCAAGAGGAAGAGCTTGCGGGGGATCAGCAATTTTAATAAAGTCAAGACTCAAGCATTATATTCTTGACAACATTTGTGAAGAACATCTACAAGCAACGAATATTTGTATCGAAAATTTTTGCACAAATTTTGTCATATCATCTATTTACTCTCCTCCTAGATTCGCAATTACTGAGGATAAATACGAGGATTTTTACAAATCTCTTGGCCCTTGTTTCATAGCAGCTGGAGACTATAATGCAAAACATACTTTCTGGGGTTCGCGTCTTATCACACCTAGAGGACGATCGTTGTTCAACACAATTTCAAAAATGGGCTTGGACGTCATTTCGAGTGGAGAGCCCACTTACTGGCCTACTGACATACATAAAATTCCGGATGTTATAGATTTTGGCGTCATGAAAAATATTTCTAGGGAATTAATTAATGTTGAAGCTTCCCTAGATCTATCGTCCGATCACTCTCCCACGATCGTTACAATCTGTAGCCCACTGAGAAGTGCTCTACCTCACCCATATGTGAAAATGGTCAGTCGTGTTAATTGGCTGCGATTCAAAAAATATCTTAGTACTCATTGCACTGAAAACATTAAGCTTAGAACTCATGACGATATTGAATCTAATATTGCTAATCTTAACGAAAACATTAAGCAGGCAGCTGAACATGCCACTTCCTCCCATCCGCAGACTGGGTTTAACAGAATATATTCTACAGATATTGAACATCTCGTATGTGCAAAAAGAAGAGCTAGAAGAGAGTGGCAACAGCACAGATCACCCCAAAATAAAATTAGATTAAAAGAGTGCACTAAAAGACTCCAAGAACTGCTTGCATATGAAAAAACTGCATCTCTTAAAAACTATCTGGAAAATCTCGACGTAACACCAGCATCTAATTACTCTTTGTGGCGCGCTGCGAAAAAAATTAAAACACCCGTTGAGTTTAAACCACCTCTGCGCACTTCTACCGGAGTTTGGGCCAGGAGTGATATTGAAAAAGGTAACTTGTTTGCAAAGCATTTAAAATCCGTATTTACCCCAAACACATGTACTGGTGTTGTTGATTTCCCGAGTGTAGTTGCGCTACCCCCTCGACCCATAAAATTTAAAATGTGTGATGTACAAAATCTAATTGCTGAACTCAACCCGAAGAAAGCACCGGGTATTGATGGAATTAGTAACCAAATGCTAATAAAATTGCCTAGTATTGCATTTAGAATCATGTTATTCATTTTTAATGCCATTTTACGACTACAGTATTATCCCCACAGCTGGAAGCTTGCCAAAGTTAAAATGATTCCAAAGCCAGGCAAAGATCTGACCAAGGCAGAATCATACAGGCCAATAAGTCTGCTATCAACAATGTCAAAACTTTTCGAAAAACTGCTCATGTCAAAATTGTCCCCAATTCTAATTAGTAGTGGATGCATCCCAGACCATCAGTTTGGTTTTAGAAGTCAGCATAGCACCATTGAACAAACGCATAGATTGGTTCAATGTATAAGAAGAACATTTGAAGAAAAGAAGTACTGTTCTGCACTGTTTATTGACGTTTCGCAGGCATTTGATAAAGTGTGGCTTGACGGCCTAATTTTAAAATTAAAATCATATCTACCAACAAATTTGGTGAATTTATTAGCAAGTTACATTACTACCCGGAAGTTCACGGTTGTGGAAGGAGAATTCATGAGTGTGCCCGAAACTATATCATCCGGTGTGCCACAGGGGAGCATACTGGGGCCAGTTTTGTATTTGATTTATACTTGTGATATGCCACTGAGCAGTAATATCCATACATCTACGTTTGCCGATGATACAGCCTGCCTTAGTATGCACGAAAATCCTCATGAGGCTTCCCGATATCTACAAGAACATATTAGTCAACTGGAACTATGGTTAAAATTATGGAGAATTAAGGTAAACGAGCAAAAGTGTGTTCAGGTAACATTTACCCTGCGAAGAGATACTTGTTCCCCAATTCGAATCAACAATCAAGTTATTCCTCAGCATTCACATGTAAAATACCTTGGTATACACCTTGATCGACGACTTACATGGAAACACCATATTGACTCAAAGCTAGTACAAATGAAACTTAAACTAACTCAGATATATTGGCTGATTGGTAGAAATTCAATACTCAGCCTAGACTGCAAACTCTTATTATACAAGTCGCTTTTGAAGCCAATATGGTGCTACGGAATTCAGTTATGGGGCACTGCTTCAGCTTCTAACGTCGAGAGAATCCAACGAAGGCAAAACAAAATTTTACGTTTGATAACATCGGCTCCATGGTACATCAAAAACTCAAATCTACATCGTGATTTGAATATGCCACAAGTGATTGAAGAAATAGCAAAATATGCAGGCAAATATTTAACAAAACTCGAGTCACATCCTAATCCGCTTGCTCGTAACATCTTGAATTTTACTGGCCACATCCGCTTGAAAAAGAAGGACACAAGGGCTCTTATACTCAACACTCCAGATGGGACTGCTTGAAAAAATTTTTTTTTCTCTTTTTTTGATTATCACTACTTATGTATTATTTATAACTATCACTAAGTTAATGTCCGACAGTGGTCGGGCCTAATACTTATATTTTAGATTTAAGATTTGAATACTTATTGTTAGTTCATAATTGAAGATACAATAAATAAATAAATGTATTAAAAAAAAAAAAAAAAAAAAAAAACCTTTTGATTCCAATTGATCGGAACTCTTCTTTTTTAAGCGATTTGTTAACCAACGTATTTGTAAATTGGACAAGAACGTCACTATCCTTTCAATGCACAAAATTGCACAGTAACAATTCACTTTGCGTAGATAGAAATCACTTATTTTTGTTGAGAGCTTGGAAAAAACACAAAAGGAACAAAACACTTGGAATCCAAAAGATCTGAATACTACATTTTTATACGACTTGTTAAGCTGAGCTGTTGTTCATTGAAAAGGGACATCATTGTCCCTTCCAATGTGATAGATTCCACAAATACACTTAACTTTATCTGTATACATGTTTGCGTAAGGCACTTGCAAAAACGAACCAAATTGGATTTCAATTAATACAAGCACTTCATTTCACTACAAAATGTTAACCGCGGAGTTTGTAAATTGGACAATTTATTATTTTCTTCGCGACATTGGACCAGAACATCATTGTCCCTTCCAATGTACAAAATTTCACACTTAAATTTCACCTTAAAAATTCACATTGCACAGAAGTTTTCATGTAAATTACTTACTTAGTTGCCTCTGTCGGGAACGAATTCATCTTCTATCATGCAGCATAACCAATAAGACATCTGCAGCTTCTGGAAAATAAGAATATATTATTAAAATCTATTATAGATAACTAAAAGAAAAAATATACACTTACGTTTTCACTTTTGTTGTATGACGCTCCCAGTAATCCATGTTTTTTTTACCATCATTTTTGTTTTGTTCTTTTTTCTCACTGTTGGTAATATGTGGACATGATAATCTACCAAATTTTGTCCACAAATTACCAAGTATGGCAAGGATTTTGGCGCAAAATAATTTTTTATCCAATTTGCACCAATTCCTACCAAGAATATTTTTATTTTGTAAATGACTTAACGTCATTTTACTTGAATTATCTGACAGAAAAAGGCATAGAAATTACTCATATTTTATATTTCTACCGTAAAATTCAGGTAAAGCGAATTATCTTGACTTCGCCGGTGTCGTGTCTTATTTATTTAGTAGTCTATGGTCAAAGTGAACGCTATATTGAAAAAGGCGATTTATTTTGTTTACATTAAATTGTTAGTGCTTTTTTTAGAAAAGATGGATTCGGTCGATGAGTTTTTCATGTCAATTAATACTTTCAATACATTTTTTTATTAGTTTAATTGTTATTTGATTTTAACACACAAAAGTTTATTAAAAATCACAATTTCACAAAGCAAAGGCGTGTACAAAAAGGAAAACAGAAAAATGCTATGACAGAAAAACAAAAACAAAAGAGAAGAAGCTACAACGTGCCACAAACCATTACACAACCTGCTTTGTAGAATAAAGTCGCACGTAGTTTCGCTCGCACTCTGACATTTTTTGTGCGATCACATAAGAAACCACAGGCGGTGGTTTGTAGCGCATTGTAGCACCACCTTTTATTATAGCTTCTAGCGGCCACTCTGTCATCAGCCTTAAGCCACCGCTGATTGTATCGGCTCGCACATGATATAATTATACTAGTTACATGCACGACTACAACAAAATTACAATACCAAAAAACACATATAGCCTGTTTGTAGAACACGACTCGTCAATAAAAAGCGCCAACATGTTAGCATTATTTATTTTTTGGGGTTTTAGAACACGACTGTTGACGATTTTGATCAAAAAACGTAACAGATGTCAGTTTATTTGGGTTTGTAGAACACGATTTGGCTCACAACAAACGTCAAGGTGGGTGAATAAAATATTACACTCGTGTTAAACAAAAAAATTCAAAAATAAACAAAACTCTAAAAAAATTTTAATATAATATAAAATAATTTATAATTAAGAAAAAAAAATAAAGAAATGGAATTTACAATAAGAAAAAGGTAAGTAAACTTACATATAAAGAGTGTTCTTGTTTTGGTTGTTTACATTTTAAGTATCAAAAAAAAAATGACAAGAAGGCTACAGTTTAGCCAATTGGTGTCATGAATGGTGCAAATTTCACATTTGGCCACGGGAACTCCACAGTTGTGTAGCAGTAAAGGGCCACTCAGACTATAATACAAGTATTAATACATGATACAATTATACTAGGTACATGCACAAGCCCAGCCTGTCACTGTATACATTGCACCTAGTTGTCAAACTTTGTTTACAAGCTGCAAAAATGTTAATGTATGTGTGTAAACAAAATGATTACAGTGTTGCCAATGAATTTACACATGGCTGTGTCTCCAATTACACATTGAAGAAAATTACACTACACATCTTTTGTGTAGGTTAAAATTAAAACAATAATAAATAAAAATAGAAAAAAAGTAGAATTACACACATATTATACAAGAATTCAATTACATCGCCTACACATGTGAGTAGAAATTACACACTGTCTAACTACACCCATACTGGCAACACTGAATAACTATAATCATGCAGGAATGCCGCGTCTGCAATTGTACTTTAGTTACCCTGTAATTGTTATTTTTATAAACAAAAGACAGTTGTTTCCGACAATTTGGGGTTTGTTTATACCAACAAAATACATGTGTTTTTTGGTGTTGTAATTTTGTTGTAGTTCTGCATGTACCTAGTGTAATTGTATCATGTATTAATACTTTTGACGAAAACGCATCCCTGGTCTTATATTTGTTTCAAAAAATTCAAAAAAACAATAACAACTCAACATGTCAGAGCTGCATTTTCCACAAAAGTATTAATACTTGTATAATAGTCTGAACGGGGCTTAAGTGGCAAGTGAGGTTGATGGAAGAAGATACGATTTCCTGTTGGAATTTTCAATAAGAAAATGGTAAGTCAACTTTCACATAAAGATTGTTCTTCTTTTGATTACTTATATTTTTAGCATCAAAATAACAAGGCTGCAGTTTAGCCAAGTGGTGGTATGTATGGAGCAATTTTCCCACCTGGCCAAGGAAATTCCACAGTTTGGTAGCAGTAAGGGGTGTTATAAGTTTTTAGTTTGTGTCTGTATAGCTGTACGATTTTATGTACAGACTTAACGGCTGAACCGATTTTGATTTCGTTTTCCCTGCTTAAAGGTGGCTTGATCGAAAGTGTTCTTAGCTATGCTTGCAGAAAATCGGTCCAGCCGTTGGGAAGATATCACATATTTTCTAGATATATTCTATTGAATTTGTGTTCTTGGATGCCGTAGCTCCCAAACGGCTACACCGATTTTAATTTGGTTTGTTTTCGTTTAAAAGGTGACTTGATTTAGTATTTTCTAATCTATAACTGAAGGAAGTCGGTCCAGCCGTTTGGATATTATCATAAATTTTAAAAACCCCCGACGCACAGTGGCTGAAAATCGTTTTTCATTGGCCAAAATTCTATAACTTTTGAACTGATCAAAATATTGAAGTAATTTTTATTTTAGTGGATAGATATTTAGTTCAGTTTGACTCAGTTTTAATTACATTAAAATTGATTGAGGACTTTTTAAGGAATTCTAGCTCAAAGTTGAACTTTTGAATTTTTTTAACTTTTAGAGTGAAATATGGGTTTATTATTTTTTTATTTATTAAAAAATTTAATATATGGAAATTAGTAATAATTATAAATATGTTTTGTAATAATGGAATTTATTTAATGTTACACTCAAAAAAAATTTTACACTAAAAAAAAAATAGTAAAATCAACGATTTTGCTATTATTACAGAAAAATTAAAAATTTTTTGCTGTCTAATTTGCAATTTTGTTTACACTCAAAGAATAGTTACACTTAAAAAAAAACTTTAATAATATTATCTAAAAATATTGCTATTACTACATAAAAATTTATTATTTTTTGCTGTCAAATTTGATCATTTTAAAAAACATATTAAAAATAAAAGCTGCAATAAATTTTAATAGCATTTGTAACAATGGTAGGTTCTGTTTATTATTATTTTTTACTAATAGTATGCTTTTCGTACCTTAAATAACAATGAAAGGCAATTATGATTATTATTCATTTGACTCAAATATTGATTGTAAATATTCCATATTTTGTTCTGTGCTATTTCTGTTCTTTAGTAGTTTTTTGGCTTCTTCATCTAAATCCCGATGTTCCACTTTCCATTGATTTCGAATACTGGAGATGAACGGATCTGACGTTGCCAATAATATATTAAATAGATCTTCATTTGTTGAATTTCGTGAAATTTTTCTAGTATTGTGCTCTCTATAAAATCTGTAATCCTTGTTTCTTTTTTCCTGAGCCTCCTCTGATAGATCTCCAAGTGGCACCAAATGATATTTAATGATATCTTCTCCATGATAAAGGATTTTATGAACTGTTGCAGACATATTTCTCCATGGGTAGTTGGTTGTATATATTTTTGCAGTTTCCTTAGCATAATCTCCAAATTTTCTAGAGTCAATTTCTTCATTGCACGCAAGTACTTCTAGGATTATTTTAAACCTGAAAATAAGGTTTAAATCCACTCCTGTTATTTCAGATGCTGTTTCTGGATCTGAAAAGAATCTTCTTGCGGTATTGCCATCATTTGTATTGCCTGACCCTTGTTTTGGCTGATCTATAATCAATCCTAATTTGCGATATTCATCTAGAACATGTTTCTTTTTTGAACTTCTTAACTCTTTGTTGGTTTCGTTGTTTCTTATTGATCCTGAAGACCCGAAATCCAAATCATAACTGATTTTTAGTATGTGTTCCATAAGTCGTATTCTTGCATGTAGTGGTGATAATCCAAATTCATATGCATCGGTATTATCTAATGATTTTGTCGGGACTTGGTTTAATTGGGTTGATGTTGCTTGGCATATAATGCAGCTGGATGCAGCCTTCGTGTTAGTCAAAGCCTGACCTACTTTTCCATCTATCATTGTCAGCACTAATTGGTAGCTTACTTCAGTTTGCTGCCCATCTAACTGTAATTGTAATGGCTGTACTGTTGCAATTTGGGCCTTGATATCACTAACTTCTTTGTTAATGGCATCATGAGTTTCTTTTTTGAATTCAAATTTAATTGGCCTGCAGTATTTCGTAGAAGATGGTGTCTCATTTTTCCAAATATCCATTGTTTGCGTTGTACTAGTCGAAGGCTCTGAATCTTCCAAAATCTTTTTCAATCGCAATGGTACCATGAACATATCTGAGTCCGAAATATTTTCACATACAGCTTGTTTGTATTGTTTTTGTCCCGAGGAACCATCACATCCCCATTTACAAAAAAGAATTAACTTTGTGTTTCCATATTTCTTTAACTCATTTCCTGTTATTGATTGTAGCAAGCGTTCGGCTGTGTGATCAAGTAGAGATTGTAGTTGTACCTCTGCCGAAATTGGTGTGATTGTAATAGTGTCCTTTGATGGCAAACAGTCTATTTTAGCAGCGGTTATGTAATGATATGCTGGATACATATTTGACCCTTTTTCAATCGCACGCAGTCTGAGCTTAATATATTGCTGTTTTGTTAATTTCAAATCCAGAAATAATGCTAATGCCTCCTCATTTGTGTACTGTATTGCATCACTCGGAGTTGGTATACTTTTAAGAATCCGTTTTGTTCTCACTGGACTAGCTTTAACAACTTTTTCAATGATATCCACTTTTGATAATTGGTTCTGTGATCGTAATTGATGTAGGAAAGATTCTTTTATATTTGTACAACCAATTGCATCGTTAAAATCTTTAAGTTTCCGCCTTTTAGATCTATCACTGCAGTTGCCCATTAATGATTTGCGTGGTCTTCCAGCCTTATCTTGCTTTGCTGTTTCTGCAGCGACAGTAAGTTGGCCTTCTAACCAGTTTGCACTTTTTATATAAAAGTTTTGTTTACTGTAGCTAACTTCTTTGTAGCGTTTTTTTAGTGCTTTGACGAAATTAGATAATTGCTCTTGCATTTCGGTGCTACACGAATTTAAGTTTAATTTTATTTTAACGTAACTAAGAACATCTTCCTGGTTTTTGTTTCTAAAATACTCTTCGGCCAGTTCTTTATAACTGAAGCTCTCCATATTTATCTGAATATTTTTATTTGTTATATTTTATCCGTACAATTAAAGGATTAACTTATTACTGAGTAATCCCTTATGGAATCCGTAGTTTTATACATTTTTAGATACATGTTATTCACACATTGATCTTCAATTTCATAGCAGGTAGTGCTTAAATTGAACAAAACTGCACATGTTATTCAGACCTTAATATCAGGTAAAACTGATTAGTATCTCGCCAATATGGGGTTGTTTTTTATCTTTAGTGGTTTAATGTCGCCATTATTGTTATAAAAATGTTTATGACTTTGGTTGACCCTAACATTTGATAACAGGTAAATTCAGAAAGAGATCATATGTTTACTGTAGAACCTATTGTGATAATTTTATGACTTATTTTTTGCTGATCAAAACAAAGCCATTAAACCCTTTCGCAGGTATTATATTTAATTTTTTTCGTTTTACGTAGTCTAAAGTAAAAAAAAAAAACTTTTAGGCAAAAAAGTGAAAATTTAAGACGCTATTGTATACGAGTACTTATAGGGCTGTTTAAATTAATTTGAATTTTTTTTAGAGTAATTTCATTAAAATGAAAAAAGTGTTCTACCCACGGGTCGTCACGGGTGCAAAAGTATATATAGCGTTAAAGAGGACACTTTCACCTTTCTCCTGGTGGTATACGTTTCTTGTTCCCTTTTGTTCCCTAGAAGTTCTATTCCACTAAAATTTAAATTTGAGAAAAATATAGTAGTTTCATAAATATTTCATAACGCCCGTAATATTAAACGCTAGAGCTGTGACCACTTACAACAACTAAAGACTATAGTCCTACCAACATTATAAAAAATACCGCAGGCCGTTATCGATGATAGCTTGCGAGTAGTAACCATTTATTTTTGATAAAAAACAAAAGAAAAACACCTTTTTCTGAAATTAAAAAAACGGTTGAGTTTGACAGCATGCCACGCCCACAATTATCAATAGTTTAACCTAAGTTTTTGGCTACCTTAATCTGGATATATTAGCTACAAAAAGGCGTAAAAATTTTAAAAATCGGTGACAAAAAAAAATTAGACTTTTGGCCAATGAAAAACGATTTTCAGCCACTGTGCGACGCTTTCAAACGAAAGCAAACCAAATTAAAATCGGTTTACCTGTTTCGTAGCTACGGCGTAAAATGCACACATATACAACAGAATGTATCTAGAAAAGGTGCACTATTTTCTAAAATGCTATTCCGATTTTCTGCAAACATAACTAAAACCACTTTCGATCAACTCACCTTTCAAACAGAACAAAATCGTACTTACACACAGACAGACACTACAAACTTATAACACCCCCTTTTTTTGGTCGGGGTTAAATAAAATCATATGAAAACAAGCCTGGGTCAATTCTTCAATACTAATAAGCCTACCCATATTATTTTATATTTCACTTGTTCAAATATATTTTTATTTTGCACTCAATGCACTTTATACACTATTTTTAAATAAAAATCATTCGCAAAAAAAATTTATCACTTTCTTTATACTAGCAATCTTGTTCCCTTTACTTTATCAAAAAAATTTTTTTTTTATATTTTAAACTTTTAGCATCAAAATAACAGCAGGGCTAAAGTTTAGCAAGGTTTTACATCAATGTACAAACGTATACATATGTAATCTCCGATCCAACTAGAGGCTAATGGCAATTACAATACAGGACAAGCAGATAATAATTCCGAGGAAGTCGTACCACCTGATGCAGCCGAAGAAAATGGAGAATGTGAACCCAAAGCAGAAAAATATAAACAACATAAATAACATTGTGCAACAGTGAAAAATCCATACGGTTCTAACATACATATATTGCTGCGAAAGTACCATCTGAGGGTAGTAAAACCCTATAACCTGTTTAGCGATTTTGGTGACCAGTTTTTTTATGTCCCTCTAAAGATTTCGAAAATCAGTGCGCCCTCAAAAAATGGTGTCTTCAGTTTTTGACCAGTAGGTTATTCAGACTAGGTGATAGCTCTAAACTATATATGGCAATAACTTAGCCAAGAGTCTTTTGAACAAATCTTGCTAACATCATATGCCAAAAAAAAATTATTTATTCGTGCAGTTTCTTTGCAAAAATTAAGGAAACAAAAATGTTTTCACTTTTTCAGAATAAATAAAATTGGTCACCAAAATCAACAAACTGAGAATAGGATCTTAGTACTCTTTGGTAGTACTATCGAACTTTTACTGTTCAGTTCGTGTGTTTTTTAAAACCTTAATTTGTTGCATAGTGTAATTGATTTGCTAAATATCAAGATTTGAGTTTCTATATCACAATATTGCTATAAAATAATAATAATAATAATAATAATAATAATATTTGCATAAAAATTTAAATTGGCTTTATTTTATATGTACTGTATTTAACGAAATATTGAATTTTTGTGAGACTTTGACATTTTAAATTGACCTATAGTATGAACAGTTCTTTCGTCCCAAAGCACAGAAAAATTTACTATGAAGTCAATCACAAAAGATTGCTCTGACAAGCACTCAGTTAGTAAGCCAATAAAATCCTCTGCAGGCAACACATATGTATGTACTTTGTTCCGTCTGATGCGTGTATGAGTAGCCAAAAGCGATTGCACAGCCTGGGCGGGAGAATTGGTCTCTGATGGAGTGCATGGTACATCATCCGTCGACAAAGATGCTCCCCTATCTTAAACTATTGTCTAATTTTTTGTACCCGGGGGGATGCTTCACGTGAACAAAATGTTGTGCGTTTTGTTCCCGATAAGGGTGAATCATAAGCATGATTATACAGGACGTTTCTCGGATGGTGTCCCATACACTGTTTGTTGACACTTCGTATTAGCAATTTGCAACAGGGATGAAAATGGAACACGCTAGGACACAGGCTGCTCGTTATGTTTCTGTGCGAGAGTTTTTGGGCTGATCCTCAAAATAAGCGTGACCATACAAGGGCTAACTCCACGCCAGTTTCAATTAATGTTGATTTATGAAGGAACATATGTTCCCAAAACTAAAGGAACAGAGATTTTTTTTAATATCATCAAATAATAACATACATACACATCTACTATGTAGAAACATACATATGTACATCCATATTTATATGCGTTACTTATAGCCTGTTTGTAGAACACGACTCGTCAATAAAAAACGCTAACATGTTAGCATTATTTATTTTTTGGGGTTTTAGAACACGAGTGTTGACGATTTTTATTAAAAAACGTAATAGATGACAGTTTATTTGGGTTTGTACAACACGATTTGACTCACAATAAACGTCAAGGATGGCGACTAAAAAAATGTAGTCGTTTGAAACAAAAATTAAAAATAAATAGATAAAACAGTAAAAAAAGTTTAAATAAATAACAAATATAATTAAAAAAAATGGAATTTCGAACAAGAAAAAGGTAAGTAATCTTTCATATTAAGATTGTCCTTGTTTTTATTACTTAAATTTTTAGCATCAAAATAACAAGAGGCCTGCAGGCTGCAGCTTAGCCAATTGGTGCTAAAAAAAAGTAGCACATTTTTGGAAAAAGTGAAAAATACCTATGTATGTGAGTAAAAACTATATATTTATCTAATATATGTATATTAATTTACATTGTTTCAATCTCTTAGGAGCAACAAATGTATAAAAGTCTGCCCACCTGGGGAAAAGCTGCACAACTGCCAACTGGCTGTAAAGCTTTCTCAACCAATTTTGCCAGCCACAATTTGTACCTACACATACCTGTCTACAAGGAGGCCTTAAGTGCGGATCAAGGGTTTGCGCGGCAGCATGTATATTGGAAATACATACTTAGGCTTAGTAATTTAACTGGTTTGTACGCTTCCAGCAGTGTTAAAGATGTGTAACGCATATCATATGCAATGGCAATGGTGGCACTGCGAGATATACCCGCATGACAATGTAGTAATAACCGAAAACCGGTTTTGCGGTCATCTTCAATAAAATCGTAGGCATCTTTAAAATATTTCTTTATATTTTGATGAGGTGTATGGTTGCATAATTACATTGAAGCCTAGATCTGTTCCATATGCAACTACGTGCAATTGCATCGCAGTAATATGTGCTTATACAGTATTTTACCAAAAACACATACTTACAAACGGTTTTGCTTATGGGCACACCCTCAAATGCGCAGGCAAACACGCCAACTTACCCATCACCTGGTCCTACTACTAGACGTTGGAATGTTCGAAATATGCCTGCTACTCATGAGGCCCCAAACACATACATCAATGATGACAATGACATTGATGTGGTTTTCGGTGCACAAAGATCAAAACAAATATATTGCATTTTTTGTGTAAATAGCTTTTATCGTTTTCAACTGTTATCGTAATTGTACTATAAATGCTTTCCTTTGAACTAAAAACACTATAATTTAATCATTTACTCTTATAATTTTTTATTTGTGTTTAATGCAATATTTAACTCTTTTTTTGTGCATTTTAATAACTGCATTTGTACACTCTTTTACTATTTTAACATTTTTTAAATACACATTTCGACAACACAATAAATTAAATTAAATTAACATAAATTCAAAAACATTTTCTTTCGTTCCGTATTACAGAGTAGACCCTTCATCACCAGCTGTAGTTTGATCATCATTTTTGGCCTGGAACACTTGGGAATCTGAAAATCTAACAAATCAGATTCTTACCATTATTAATAGTTTCCTTGTTTATGAGTACATATTGTTACGTAAATAGATTCCTACAGGGTTAATGCAAAGAACTATCTAGAAGTATTTAACTAAAGCAACAAACGTACACACATATTTGCGTGCAAACACTGTAGCAAAGAACTAAATAAGCATGCGTAACACGTAAACAAGCAAAAGCAACAACAAAAAGCGTCTGCTTATTAAGAAGATTCGCATATTTACACACATACATACATGCCAATTCAAACGAAAGGCAAAAGGTAAACAACCACCACGCATTGCTTAGTTAATGATGTACACACGTATGCATATACACATGTATGTACATAGTTACCACATGAACTTAATTGGGCACTTAGTAAACAACATTTAAGATGATAATGATCGTCTGGACTATGCTTGAAACTTCTAGTGGTATTGGTGCACAGTATAAAAAGCGCAACGCAACCAATGGCAAGTCAGTCGTGAATAAGTCCATGATACAATTACACTAGGTACATGCAGAACTACAACAAAATTGCAACACCAAAAAACACATGTATTTTGTTGGTATAAACAAACCCCAAAATGTCGGAAACAACTGTCTTTTGATTATAAAAATAACAATTACAGGGTAACTAAAGTACAATTGCAGACGCGGCATTCCTGCATGATTATAGTTATTCAGTGTTGCCAATATGGGTGTAGTTAGACAGTGTGTAATTTCTACACACATGTGTAGAAGATGTAATTGAATTCTTGTATAATATGTGTGTAATTCTACTTTGGGTTCTATTTTTATTTATTATTGTTTTAATTTTAACCTACACAAAAGATGTGTAGTGTAATTTTCTTCAATGTGTAATTGGAGACACAGCCATGTGTAAATTCATTGGCAACACTGTAATTATTTTGTTTACACACATCCATTAACATTTTTGCAGCTTGTAAACAAAGTTTGACAACTAGGTGAAATGTATACAGTGACAGGCTGGGCTTGTGCATGTACCTAGTATAATTGTATCATGAATAAGTCAGTTGTGAAGAACGAACAAGTCAATTGCGAGTAAACAAGTCAGTTGATAATTAAGTTGTGAGTGATTAATAGTCTGCGATACAGTAGTGAGTTGATAGTTAAGAGCAGTCTGAGCTTTACAACACGTGGGTTGATAATTGAAGAAACTATAGAACAGGCTATAGTGACAGCAAAGTCTGTCGTGGAATTGAGATATTGTGGAGTCTATCGTGTCGACTGGTAAAGGGAACAGCGCAGCGAATAGACGTGTTTCAAGGTGTAAGTAAAGCCAGCAAGTGTTATTGGTGTATCAACTGTGAGTGTCGGCCAGAGAGTTGTTATTGGTGTTTCAACCGTGAGTGTTGGCAGAGTGGGTGTCGTGTGTGACGAGCGGCAGGCAAATAGATTAGTGTATCAACTGTGAGTGTCGACAAAGTGAGTCTCGTAAGTGACGAGCAGCAGACACAGAGGTGTCACGTGAATACTTGCGCAGTCAGCTAAGATACGTGTGTAAACTACAGCGAGGAAGGCGTAGTGGTAACCACTTGTAAATATTTGTGTATAATTCAGTATTTTAAGCTGTATTAGTTATTTAAGCTCTTGATTAAGTTAGTTTTAAGTTTATTTGTAAATAAAACTTGTATCATTCTTAACCCTAATTATTACACTGAGTCTTGTATTCATTTGCAAATCTTCGGGTCCACGGAAAAGCGTTTTTAAAAAGAGAAAAATGTAACAATATGTATGTATTTACATAGATACATTTATGCATGCACATCACTTACATGGAAATCACTTATTAAAAAATACTACGATACTTTAGATTACTTACCTTTATACAAAAACATTTCTGGCACTGATCGCATTTGTATAGACGCGATCTCCTTACGGATTTATGGAGGCAACACCTTTGTACATGCACATTAAACTCAATTATTGATATATGTAAATCGCACAACTTTGATACAGATATAATAAGACTTTAATTCACTTTTTTTAAAACAAAAAAATATTGTTTACTTTTTATTTATGTATGTATGTAGCTGTGCACAAGAATAGGGTTGCCGTTTTTTTAATGGTGAAAAAAAATTTCATATGAAAAATATAAACTAAAATTATTTTTTAACACGTTGGCAACAGTACGATTAAGTACATATTTGAAATAAGGGCGAGTTAACGTAAGCTGCACGACAAAGTCGAGTCGCATTATACAAACGCTTACGTAGTCGTCCATGAAATGGCTCGTCGTGAGTCGCCCTTGTCGTGTTCTACAAACTGACTATTACTCATAATGTTTAAGGCAAGGCGAATTGATAACAGGTGACCTTAACAGTCCAGATGATTATCAGGTGTTCGAAGCCTAATTGAACTGCCTTGCACCCCGATTGTCAAAATCTCTTCTTTTATCTAATGTTTGTTTACATTTAAAGTGAAAACTGTATGTGTTTTATAAATATGTATGTATGTATTGGTATATTAGTCAACTGTTTTTGACAGATGGGGTTTTTTAAAGCCAGACGAATTGCATGTTGTTTTTAGTATTGTTGTAGCAATAAGGTCACCTTATATGAATTCGCCTTGGTTTAAGGTTCCACAAAAATTCCATATTATTTATGAAAGTATCGGCTTCCTGTTCCCATTTGTATAATTTTGTTTTCATAATTTATTTTTCAAGAGAAATAAATGTTATTGTTTATTTTTACATTTTTTATGCACGAGAATAGGGTTGCCGTTTTTTTAAGTTGAAAACTCAATTGAGTATGAAGAAATATAATCTAAAACTATTTTTTAATATGTTGGCAACAATACGATTTAGTACATATCTGACATATGGGCGAATTAACGTAAGCTGCACGACAAAGTCGAGTCGCGTTGTACAATCGCTTTTCATTACGTAGTCGCCCATGAATTGGCTCGTCGTGAGTCGCCTTTGGTGCTTTCTACAAACAGGCTAATATATTTTGTTGGTGTAAACAAACCCTAAATTGTCGGAAACAAATGTCTTTTGTTTATAAAAACAACAATTACAGAGTAACTAAAGTACAATTGCAGACGCGGCATTCCTGCATGATTATAGCTATTCAGTGTTGCCAATCTGTGTGTAGTTAGGCATTGTGCTATTTCTACTCACATTTGTATTCCATATAATTAAATTCTTGTGTAAATTGTGTGTAATTCTACTTTGGGTTCTATTTTTATTTATTCTTGTTTTAATTTTAGACTACACAAAAGATGTGTAGTGCAATTTTCTTCAATGTGTAATCGGAGACACAGCCATGTGTAAATTCATTGGCAGCACTGTAATCATTTTATTCACACACATTCATTAACATTTTTGCAGCTGGTAAACAAAGTTTGACAACTATGTGCAATGTATACAGTGACAGGCTGGGCTTGTGCATGTACCTAGTATAATTGTATCATGGGCTCGCATCTTCTCAATACCAGCCGGCAGCGATGCCAATTCAGCGCGTTTTACCCTGCCCTTACACATAACAGTACTAATCAAGGCATATCAAACAGGTACACGTATCAGGCATATTGCTCATCCGCTGATTTTTTGTTTACAAATTTATAACGAAGAATTCATTTGACAAATACAATTGTGGCTTGTTTGATGCATACAATTTTTTGACAATTACCATGTAAAGCTATGTGAGAAGCAGAGAGTTGCCAGAGAGTTTTGCCTAATGCATGTACCTGTATTAAATGTGCCTTGGTACTAATGGTGTAATTATACAGGTGACTGCGTAAGGATTTGTTAGACAATAATACGGCAACCATAACTGTGTAAAGAACCGAAGAAAGTCAAAAGCACAAAAATGAAATGAAAAAGAAAGAAATGAATGATTGAAATCCATAATTTATGGGTGACCGATGAAATTTTTCAAAAAGTGGCACCAAAAAGGGGATTTATCAAAAAAAAAGGTCAAAATTAAAACTAGGAGAAAACTACACTAAACTTTTTATTTTAAAAGGAAGACAAAAAGTGGAAAAAGCACTCGAAAAAGTGGCAAAGTAGTCGAAACAGTGGCAATTTGCCACTTTAGTCGGTCAAACGGTCACGCTGCCCATAGACTTACAATTAGACACGACACGGGCGAATTCAACCGAATAAATAATCTGATAGGAATAGCAACGTAGCAATATACAACAGAGTTGTATATTGTAATTTATTGTTAATTTCATCGATATTAAGTAAAAAATTTAATTTGGAAAATGCCAAAATATATGAGAATTAATTCATTTCAACTTGTTTTCGACCGTAATCACGAACTTCTTAATTTGGAGTCAGCCTGAATGGGCTATAAAAAACTTAATAGCTAATAAATCACTGAATGTTTAAACATAGTTTAAGTTAATTTTCACAAAACATTAAAATTGATTCATTTTTTCAGTGGCTAATTAAATTTAATATCAAATTGCGTTGAAAGTATGGTAGCACTACAATATTTCCAAATATTATGGTAGGCTTTCCATAGAACAGCTGTTCATGAAAGTTGATTTATAAATTTGCAGAAAAGTAAAATAGCAGCAAACACATTTCATGATATCAAACGAGCATCAGAATGCATTTTTCTATTTAAATATTTCATTACATGGACTACTAAATTAAACACGACACCGGCGAATTGAAGATAATTCGCTTTATCTGAATTTTGCGGTAGAGATAGCAAATATGAGGAATTTGTATGCCTTTCTCTGTCAGATAATTCGAATAAAATGACATTTAGTTATTTACAAAATAAAAATTTTCTTGGCAGGAATTGGTGCAAATTGGATAAAAAATGATTTTGCGCCAAAATCCTTGCCAAAGTTGGTAATTTGTGGACAAAATTTGGTAAATTATCTTGTCCACATATTACCAACAGTGAGAAAAGTGAACAAAACAAAAGTGATGGTGAAAAAAACATGGATTACTGGGAGCGTCACACAACAAAAGTGAAAACGTATGTGTATATTTATTTTTAATTTTAGTTATTTATAATAGATTTTAATAATATATTCTTATTTTCCAGGAGCTGCAGATGTTCTATTGGTTGTGCTGCAGGATAGAAGATGAATTCGTTCCCGGCAGAGCCAACTAAGTAAGTAAGTAAGTGTGGAATTTTGTACATTGGAAGGGACAATGATGTTCTGGTCCAATGTACAAATCCTTAGGTCAACATGTCGCGAAGAAAATACTAAAGTGTCCAATTTACAAACTTGAGCAAGTAGTGAACTTTAAACTACTTGAGCAAGTAGTGAACTTTAAACTACTTGAGCAAGTAGTGAACAATATTGTTTTTATGAATGTGGAATGCGTTGCCAAAGATTTTTGTAATTTTTTCTTTAAGTCCTAATAACTTGTCATGTTGGATGTAAAAAGTTTATCAACTTTAAGTTTGAATCAAAAACATATTGTTACGTTTAAATTTTAATAAACGTGTGAGTTCTTTTGATTGCTCAAAAAATATAAATAAATAACAACACGATTTTCTTATTTGCAACTGAACTTGCTTTTATTCTTGACTAACAAATTACAACTTGTCTTTTCTTATTTACTTCTGAACGTTATTATCCACGGCACGATGTCTTTTACTTTCAACGATGTTCAATCGCCGAGAAGAAAACAAACTTTTTAGCAAACTTCTACAGTTATTTGGCAAACTTTTTCAGAGTTGCAAAAAAAGTACTTTTTCAAAGTAAACAACTTTTGGCAAAATAATTAACATATTTATTGCACTGAAAATAAGTAATAACTAATTAATTTAAAAAGAACAATAACTAAATTAGGTACATTATAGGGCGTAGAACCTAATTTTACAACTGTCACTTTTTTCATTACCATACTCTGGAAGAACAGAGCACTTGAAAATAGCACTCTGGAAAAAGTTTGCTGGCCCATAAAATTAAAACTATTCGATGTACCATATAGCGACTAGTACCATTCGATAGGGAATCAAAATACCTTTCAGAATTGGTAATAATCATTTTTCCAAGTACTTGCATTCAGAAGTTATAGCCCAGCAAACCTTTGAAAATCACAAAAATATTAAATAATTGTTCTTTCACTTGTAAAACAAAAACTACTTGTTGTAGCATTAATTATTTAATATGAATTGTTAAAAGACTAAAATAGCTTTAAGAAAAAGTAACTTTCATTTTCTGAAACACTATCATTCAGAAGTTATACCCAGCAAACTTTTGAATGTCAGTCAAATTAAAAAAAAAGTTTTCTGGCAATAAAACAAAATCAGTTCATTGTACCGTAATGCGACTTATACCAATTGATAGACAATTTTAATAACTTTTAAAAAATGTAACTGTCATTTTCTCAAACACTTTAATTCAGAAGATATACCCCAGCAAACTTTTTAAAGTCACCAAAAGAAGAAAATATTTGTTTCACCTATAACTAAAAAACTATTCGATGTACCATATAGCGACTAGTACCAGTCAATAGGGAACCTAAATACCTTTCAAAAACAGTAATTGTTATTTTTCCAAATACTTGCACTCAGAAGTTATACCCCAGTAAACTTTTCAAAGTCCAAAAATGTGTAAAACATTGTTTTGCCTATAACTGAAAAACCATTCAGTGTACCATATAGCGACTAGTACCAATCAATAGGGAATTAAAATTTCTTTCAAAAACAGTAAATATTATTTACCTACATACTTGCGTTCAGAAGTTATACCCAGCAAACTTTTTAAAGTCACCAAAATTAGGGAAAACTTGTTTGGCCCACAAATGAAAAACTGTTCAATGTACCATATAGCGACTAGTACCAATCGATAGGGAATTAAAATTCCTTTCAAAAACAGTTATTGTTATTTTTCCAAATACTTGCACTCAGAAGTTATAGACCAGCAAACTTTTCAAAGTCAAAAATTTAGTAAGAAATTGTTTTGCCTATAAAATTGAAATCATTCATTGTACCGTAATAAATCATATACCAATCGATAAAGGATAAAAGTAGGTTTCCGATTTAGCTCCAGTCATTTTCTGAAATGCTTGAATTCAGAAGTTATTTGTGAATTAACTTTAACAAACTTTGCAATATTTTCATGATAATGCAGTTTTGCACATTAAGTATGTGTGTGGCAACCTTGCGGTATTCTTCCTAGTAAAATATGTAAACAAACTTTGTAAAAAAATAGAGATTTTGTAACACGATAAAAATAGGTACATTTAAACTGAATTTCAATAAAATTTATTAATTTTAATGCTACTGTGTGAGCAGAATCAGATTTACTAGCTGTCACTATTTTTATTTTAGTTTCTAAGGGAGAAAAATGCTCTTGAAAATTGCGTTTAGAATTATTTTTTTGTTGAATATAAATAGGAAATAGTTACTTGTACCCTATTAAGGTATATACCATTAGATAGAGGGTTGTAATACCTTTCAGAAATAGTTTTTTTTTCATATTCTGAATTACTTTATTTCAGAAGTTATATCCTAGCAAAGTCGGTGAAGGCTCTAAAATAAGGACAAACGTTTTCTACTCATAAAAAAGAAACCACTTACACTATCTTATTGTGACATATAGCAATCGATAGAAAACAAAACTACTTTTTTAAATTGGTGACTGTCAGTTTCTGAATTTGTGGAACTCAGAAGTTATACCACATCAAACTTGCAACTTCGTAATATTTACCTATTCGCAAACTTTTTATAAAATGTCAATAATAGCGTGCAGCTACTGATAGTACAGGTATAAGATGTAGATAGCACAGTTTTATGTGGCAGCACAAATACCAACTACCACCACGAATTGGAACTAATATATAATATTAATATTAATAATCTTTATTATTAGCTTTAATTTGCAATTATTAATAAATATTAAACAATTTAAACAATAAAATTACCTTTTTAATTTAGAGTCGATAACAGTGGTGTATCTCACGACCAGGGATGGCTAAATACGATTATATTCAATCGTTGGCAGCACTGCCGCCATTCAGCATGGCGTCCAGTAGTGACCTGCGCCGAGCAATTTTCTCGGCGGCGGCGGCTGATGAAAAATTTTTCGGCGGCGGCTGAAAATAGGCTGAGTCGGCTTAACAATTTTTACAAGTGTTTCAAAGTAAATCTTATTTTGTACCACAAAGCGGGAAAAATTGCTAGAAAATTATATAAAATTATATATAAAAACAACAATTCTTAATACACATAAAATCAATATAAAATTGAATTGTTTTTAACCGAATTAATTTTGTATCTTTTGCGCTTTGTTTGTGGTAAAATAACAGAAAAAGGCAATGTTGACAAGCAGTTTTTCCCTCAAATTTATTCGGTTAGTCCCGGTTCAGACTTGCAATTTTTGTTGCAGCAATTTTTTAATATGTCATATAACCTGGATATATGTGAATTGGAAAGAAAATTTGGAAGCAAATTTACGCCAAAATATAAAAGTGTGAATGTAGTAGTAAAAAAGCCTAAAACGCTCAAATAAAATATAAAAAAAATCATCAATCGGCGGCTAATTTTAGCCGATTTTAGCCTAAAAAAATCGGTGACAGCGGCTGACAAAAAGCCTTCGGCGACTCGGCTCAGCCAGCTATCAACCGGTCTGCGCAGGTCTCTGGCGTCCAGCATGATTGCACAGAATACTTCATGGTTTAAAGTTTATTTAAACTTTAAATACGCCTGGGAATATTGAGGCTTTGAGAAAACCATGCAGGAAAACAAGCAAGGCAAAAAATTACTAGGCTGCGGCATCTCGGGAAACGCCATGGTGGAGAAAATCCGTAGTCCTGATTCACACAAGTCATGTCTTGTGTTTTTGGAGTGGAAATGGAGAGGGGCACAGACGACCGTACCAGTCAGGTTTGCTTTTTCGTTTTGTCATCCGTAATACTACAGCAAATTGATGAGTCTTGATGACTTGACTTGACGGTGTGTAGGAACGCAAATGCGGGTTCAAAAGAAAATGAACAAACATTTATCACGTAAACCTGATGTGTGTGAATAAGGACTTAGGCCCGAAGGAAGGCCGGCAATTCAGGGGTCTACTGTGTAATTCGAAACGAAGGAAAAAGCTTTCGAATTTTTTGAAAGACTATAAAAATGTATCAACAGATGTATTTCAAGCTTTCTTCAAAATTTTGCTCATTTGTCAAATTATTAAATAATTTAAATTTCAATATAAGTGAAATGCAATAAACTTAATAAATAATCAAAAATAATTAAAAGTAATCCTTAGAATTGGACTATTTTTTTAATACTTTGATTCTTTTCGATTATTTTGTAGTAATTTCAAGTAATTCTGTAATTTCAAGTAATTCGTAATCACGATTACTAAATAAAAAAAAACTGCATCACTTAGCTACCTATTAGCATTAATTACACTCAAGTAAACAAACACAAATGAAATTCCAAAATACCAAATTAGGAAAATAAATTTATTTGAATACAATAATTTTTTTATTTTTTTTATTGTGCGCCATATTTTCCCTAAATTTTTACTTTTTCAAAAAATTCTGTTATTTTACCACAAACAAAGCGCAAAAGATACAAAATTAATTCGGTTAAAAACAATTCAATTTTATATTGATTTTATGTGTATTAAGAATTGTTGTTTTTATATATAATTTTATATAATTTTCTAGCATTTTTTCCCGCTTTGTGGTACAAAATAAGATTTACTTTGAAACACTTGTAAAAATTGTTAAGCCGACTCAGCCTATTTTCAGCCGCCGCCGAAAAATTTTTCATTAGCCGCCGCCGCCGAGAAAATTGCTCGGCGCAGGTCACTACTGGACGCCATGCTGAATGGCGGCAGTGCTGCCAACGATTGAATATAATCGTATTTAGCCATCCCTGGTCGTGAGATACACCACTGTTATCGACTCTAAATTAAAAAGGTAATTTTATTGTTTAAATTGTTTAATATTTATTAATAATTGCAAATTAAAGCTAATAATAAAGATTATTAATATTAATATTATATATTAGTTCCAATTCGTGGTGGTAGTTGGTATTTGTGCTGCCACATAAAACTGTGCTATCTACATCTTATACCTGTACTATCAGTAGCTGCACGCTATTATTGACATTTTATAAAAAGTTTGCGAATAGGTAAATATTACGAAGTTGCAAGTTTGATGTGGTATAACTTCTGAGTTCCACAAATTCAGAAACTGACAGTCACCAATTTAAAAAAGTAGTTTTGTTTTCTATCGATTGCTATATGTCACAATAAGATAGTGTAAGTGGTTTCTTTTTTAAGAGTAGAAAACGTTTGTCCTTATTTTAGAGCCTTCACCGACTTTGCTAGGATATAACTTCTGAAATAAAGTAATTCAAGGAATGACAGTCATCAATTCTGACAATAACTTTTATTATCTATAAAAACATATATGTGTTAATACCTTAAAGTAAATAGTTATTATTTTATAGGCATAAAAGTTTTTTTGGTCCATTTTCGTTACAAAATTTTTTTTATTGGGCTATAACTTCTGAAATAAAGTATTTCAGAATATGAAAAAAAACTATTTCTGAAAGGTATTACAACCCTCTATCTAATGGTATATACCTTAATAGGGTACAAGTAACTATTTCCTATTTATATTCAACAAAAAAATAATTCTAAACGCAATTTTCAAGAGCATTTTTCTCCCTTAGAAACTCAAATAAAAATAGTGACAGCTAGTAAATCTGATTCTGCGCACACAGTAGCATTAAAATTAATAAATTTTATTGAAATTCAGTTTAAATGTACCTATTTTTATCGTGTTACAAAATCTCTATTTTTTTACAAAGTTTGTTTACATATTTTACTAGGAAGAATACCGCAAGGTTGCCACACACATACTTAATGTGCAAAACTGCATTATCATGAAAATATTGCAAAGTTTGTTAAAGTTAATTCACAAATAACTTCTGAATTCAAGCATTTCAGAAAATGACTGGAGCTAAATCGGAAACCTACTTTTATCCTTTATCGATTGGTATATGATTTATTACGGTACAATGAATGATTTCAATTTTATAGGCAAAACAATTTCTTACTAAATTTTTGACTTTGAAAAGTTTGCTGGTCTATAACTTCTGAGTGCAAGTATTTGGAAAAATAACAATTACTGTTTTTGAAAGGAATTTTAATTCCCTATCGATTGGTACTAGTCGCTATATGGTACATCGAATAGTTTTTTAGTTATAGGTGAAACAAATATTTTCTTCTTTTGGTGACTTTAAAAAGTTTGCTGGGGTATATCTTCTGAATTAAAGTGTTTGAGAAAATGACAGTTACATATTTTAAAAGTTATTTAAGTTGTCTATCAATTGGTATAAGTCGCATTACGGTACAATGAACTGATTTTGTTTTATTGCCAGAAAACTTTTTTTTTAATTTGACTGACATTCAAAAGTTTGCTGGGTATAACTTCTGAATGATAGTGTTTCAGAAAATGACAGTTACTTTTTCTTAAAGCTATTATAGTCTTCTAACAATTCATATTAAATAATTAATGCTACAACAAGTAGTTTTTGTTTTACAAGTGAAAGAACAATTATTTAATATTTTTGTGATTTTCAAAGGTTTGCTGGGCTATAACTTCTGAATGCAAGTACTTGGAAAAATGATTATTACCAATTCTGAAAGGTATTTTGATTCCCTATCGAATGGTACTAGTCGCTATATGGTACATCGAATAGTTTTAATTTTATGGGCCAGCAAACTTTTTCCAGAGTGCTATTTTCAAGTGCTCTGTTCTTCTAGAGTATGGTAATGAAAAAAGTGACAGTTGTTAAATTAGGTTCTACAGCTTTTTATGTACATAGTTCAGTTTTTTGTTTTTAATTTTACTAATTAATTTCCGTTTTAAACGGTTTGCAAAATGGTAAATTTTTTCACATTTTATATGCAGATCAAAACAAATTTACTCCTTTTTTTGCAACTCTGTCGAAAGTTTGAAATTTTTTCAGAGTTTGCTTTCTTCACTTGCGTCGATGTTCACTCCACTGAATTCCAATTAATACTGACTGACTTCTCACATCCGGCAACTCTTTTTATACTACAAAACCGGATCTAGAATGTTCGCAAATAGATGGCGTTGCAACATGCATGCATGTATTTAATTAGTAAAACAAAACAACTGGAAGAAACTATTTCCGCATAAACGATTTCGCTGTTTAAGCGTGTTGTTTATTGGTAGCCAGATGTTCAAACAGTCTTCTAGCACAATCGGGAAAATTCATGTCGCCGTTTCTAGATGTTTGTAGGTGATTCGATTGGCCGTTAGTTTTTGAATTTTCAAAGTAACTACTTGTGTGTTGGTAATGCAGTGTGCTATTTTTAGTATATATGTGCTCGCACTTTTATTTGTATACGTGTATGTCTGTAGCTTTGTACACAATTGTTGTTGCTATAGTGCTTGCACGTGAATATGTGTGTACGTTTAGAGCTTTAGTTAAATACTTCTAGATAGTTCTTTGCATTAACCCTGTAGGAATATTTTTACGTAACAATATGTATCTATTACTTTTATTATTAAACAAAAAATTCTATCGTGTATTTTTATAAAACTAATGTACCAAACATTCATCATCGATTTTCTCGAAAACACATTTTTGTCCAATACATCAAAACAGAAACAAATAAACGATG
Source organism: Tachina fera (assembly GCA_905220375.1). Taxonomy (NCBI): domain Eukaryota; kingdom Metazoa; phylum Arthropoda; class Insecta; order Diptera; family Tachinidae; genus Tachina; species Tachina fera. The sequence continues at coordinate 58,422,005 of LR999967.1, forward strand.
TATGTATTTAAAATACAAACTACAAAATGCCTTAATTTTTTGTACGTGTTTTAAATACAAAATACTTCCACATCATTCATATTTCCCTACAAACATTTGGAAGATATCTTACCCAGAAGATAAAAATACAACATCTTTTTTTATGATTTAGAAGAAAATCATCAAAGCAATACTTTTTTAATATTAAAATATTTTCATTCTGGCGAAACTTTTTGAATGAACAGTTCAAAATGTATTGACTATTTATTTTTTGCTTTAACAAGGTATTTTGTGTTATTAAAATGTTGCATTTTTTTCAGCCTGGCGTTTTATCACTTGCGCAATAAATTTATAATATCAATATGTTTTTAACTAGAAGATAAAAAAAAATTAATTTAAAATAATAACAATCAGAACATTTTCAAAACATTATGTCAGGAAATTTCTTTTTATACTAAACATATGATGACTCCCGCGATGATAAATTGAATTTAGTTGATCATAAAAAATTGCTTTAAATTTAAATTAATGGTAGTATTATTTATACATACATACATATGTATATATATGTATATGTATATAGTTTTTCTTCCCTTCAGATAATTTAGAAAAATTCTAAAATTGTACTTTAGGAGATAATCTATCGTTATAAATAATTTATCTTTCTAAAGATAATTTGGCAATATCATAAAAAATTCTATTAGATGATTATCTAGCAATATCACAATTTTATCTTCTAGAAGTATTGCATTCGTATTTCTTCGAAGTATCGCCCTGGCCGCACAAACTCTCCCGAAGGGGGAATCTTCCGTAATACGAATATGATAGTAGTCGTGAACTGGCGGTTCTCTGCCAATTAAACTTGCAAAATTGTTGAGTGAAATTGCTAAATTGTGGCTGAAATTGTTAAATTTGGGTAATTAAAATTTGAAAATTCTTAAATTCTTGGAAATTTGTGTTTTCGGTGGCGCTTTGATGTTTTTTGTTTACATTAGGAGTTTTTTGTTTACATTAAGAGTTTGTCTGTCTGTTTGTCTGTCTCTCTGACTGTCCGCCTGACCGTGGGAATTTTTGTGTGGAATATTTTGTGTGAATGTATTAAGGTGACTCATAGTTTTGAGGTTTTTATGTGTGTATATGCCGACGGCAAAACATGATTATTATTTTTTCCTAATAGCGAAGGGAAAATCATGGAAATGATTTGTCCTTATGCCGACGGGAAAACGTGAAAGTTATTTTTTCTAATGCTAATATAGGTGTTGGTAGACTGTGATTTGGGTGGATGGGTGTTTGTAGGTGTTGTAATATGTAACCGTAGGAGTGTGTGGATGTGTCTGTCTGCAGGAATTTAATCGATGCTGTGATAAGCAGGGGGCGGGGGTGTAGTTTAGGTAGATCGAATACATTCCTGTGAGAATTTAATGCTGATCGTGATTTGAGGTGGGTGGGGGTGTTGTGGAGGTAGATGGATCGTCTGTATGTGTGGTTGTATGTGTGTGTATTTCAAGGTTGGCAAACGGTACCGATACCGATTTAAATACCGCTATAATTAGATACCGGTATCGATACCGATACCGAAACACATTTCGGTTAGAAAATACCGGTATCAGGAATACCGTTTATGTCTATACCGGTATGTACCGGTATACCGATTCCCACCAAAAATAAAATTTCAAAAATATATTTCAATTAACTTTCTTATATAAGCACGGTTTTTCGCCTTTACACATTCTTATGCAGCACTGTTTTTTTAATCAACCGGAAAGTGCAATCATATCATAATCATCACCAGTGCGAAATACTAACGAACTTCATGAGCTGCTTAATGCCTTTAGGAACGAAAAACATATCTCTAGACATATAAATGTTCTAAATTGGTCAAAAGAGCAAAGCCCTTACAAAGACGGTTATTTTAAATAATGACTTTTTAAATAGATAACTTATTTATATGAAATCGCGAACTTTGGGATATTGGTTGTTCCAGATACACAAGGTAATGCGGAGATTTAAAGTTTTGAAGAGTGCTTCTTTATGTATGCACATTAAAGATTTTTTCTTTAATTGATATACTACATATGTGCGCTGTCTAAAATATGAGGTTTGCTGCCATAAATGCGGTCTTAATTTTTTAGCTCGATCCGACGCTGCCTTCTGGCGGGGCCTAAAGTACCCGATATATAGTGGGCACTATTTTAGGGTTCCGTACACCAAAGGTGAAAAAAAGGAAACCCTATTGTTTTCGCTACGCTGTTCGTCTGTCCGTCACACAGTATTTTCTTAGGAACGGTAAGAGCTACGGACCTGAAATTTGGATAGAGTATGTAGAACCTTGGCCACTACAACAACAAATACATGAGAATTAGAAATTAAAGGGTGCTCCAAAACGAGCGACGAAAAATATTAAAATCTCATGTAATATACATACAATTGTATGTACATATGTATATTGACACTTGAAATTTGTAAAATTAGTGTATTTTTATATAGACTACAACAATTAACATTAAAATATAAAAAAAATTTAAATTAAAGGGTGGTCCATCAGTTAGTGCAATTTTGACTATGTAATTTTGACAACTTGCTATATCTTGGGAACCGTAAGAGGTAAACTCTTGAAATTTTCAAAAACGGTAAAACTAAAAAATCCGAAAATTATAAAATCGCCAAACCGAAAAAAATCGCCAAAACCTGAAAAAAATCGCCAAAAATTTAAAAATAAATCGCCAAATCGAAAAAAATCGACAAAAATTTAAAAATAAATCGCCAAATCGAAAAAAATCGACAAAATTAAAAAAAATTCTAGCACTAAAATAAATCGCCAAATTCGAAAAAATCGTTGAAATGAAAAAAAATCGCCAATATGAAAAAAACGCCAAAAACCGAAAAAAATCGCCAAAACCAAAATAATGTGAAAAAAAATCGCCAAAATGAAAAAAAGTCGCAAAAATTAAAAAAAAAATCGCCAAAACGAAAAAAATCGCCAAAATTTAAAATAAACGCCAAAAACCGAAAAAAGTCCTCAAAACGAAAAAAAGGGCCAAAACTAAAAAAAATCGCCAAAACCAAAAAAATCTTCAAAATTAAAAAAAAAATTGCCAAAATAAAAAAAATGCCAAAATTAAAAAAAAAACTTCAAAAACCAAAAAAAATCGCCAAAACGTGAAAAAAGTGCCAAAACTCAGAAAGCGCCAATAAATTCAAAAACCCCCCAAACTAAAATAAACGCTTAAAACCGAAAAAACCCAAAAACGAAAAAAAATGCCAAAACTATAGGTTATATTGTTCGTATTGAATTACATATCTCGTGCCCGTACGGAACCCTTTGTGCGCGGATCAAAGTCGCACTTCACTGAATTTATTTAAAATTTGAAATAATTCTGCAGTTTTAAAACTAGCTGTCCGATTTGTTATGAAATTTTATACAGCATTTGAGGAGGTGTCACAGAGCTCAAGTCTGGAATTTAGGCTATATATCCTTAAAAGGGGTGGAGTCACAAAGCACCAAATTGGGAAAACTTTTAGTTAATGAAAAATTAAAATCGATGCCAAGCTCATGTTTTTGATCAGATAAAAAAAATTTTTGAAAGTGAGTTTTTTTTCTATCCGAAAGCTAAAAAAAGTGTGCAACATTTATGGGTTTTCGCTTACAGTTCAGGAAATATTCGAGAAAAAGTGTAAAAAATTTACATTTTTACCAACCTTTGTCCACTGGAGAAGGCAAACGTTGTTGGATTTAGAAAATAAAACTTATTATGAATAAGGGATATAATTTGTAACATTAAACATAACTTTTGCCAATAAATATTTTCGGCTGAAAAGTCTTTCTTAGGTAGAAAGTAATAACAAATAGAATTTGTTTTTGAGTTCCCGTCAATTCTAAAAAAAATTAAAAAAAATTTTAATTGAAATATTGAAATATTCGTTTCGTCTGAATTTGGCGACTACGAATATATCTAAAAACGGAAGAATATTCGAGAATTCGAATACTTTACTAAGCGCATGCAATTCTACATGTAGTTCGTGTGTAATATAAATAATACATACACTGTATGTATTTATTTTTATTATTTTATTTAATTAACCAAAATGAGTACTTTATATATGCAAAGTTTCAACTGCAGTTTTCTTATTTTACTTTTTTAATAAATTATTTTTTAATAACAATATAAAAACGTATATAGAAACATATAAGTTTAAATACTTTTTATTTTAATGTAAAAATACTCCCAAAAAATTTTTTTTGCCATGTCCACTGTCTGAATTAAAAAATTTAGCAGTTATATCGGTATACCGGTATTATAAACTCGATAACGGTATGCACCGGTAATACCGATACCGAAATAAAAAAAATACCGATATCGTTACCGATACCGAAATTTAAAAAATAGTTGTACCGGTATGAATACCGATACCGTTATTTGTTTCGGTTTCCAACCTTGGTGTATTTCTCTAGTAATTGGAATATATATATTTCTGTAGGAGCTTAAGGCTGATCGTTAGTTATGAGATTCGAGGTATTCTAGTAATATGTAACCGGGGGAATCTGTATGTTTGTATGTATGTAGGAGTTTAAGTCTGTTCGTAATTTGGGTAGGTACGGTTGTTGACGTAATATGTAGCCATAGGGATTTGTAGGTGTGTCTGTCTGTAGAAGTTTAAAGCTGGTCGTGATTTGAGGTGGGTGAGGATTTTGTTGAGGTAGATTGATTGTGTGTATGTATGTATGGTTGTGAGAATTTAAGATGATTGTGATTTATTAGAGGCGATATGTTCTTGTTATATGCAACCGTGGGAATCTATATGTATGTATGTCTGGGGGAGTTTAAGACTATCCATAATTCAGGTAGGTGAGAGTGTTCTGTTGTTGAGATTAATTTTATATATTGTATATGTATGTATGTATGACCACAGGAATTTGTGAATGTGAGGATTTCAGACTAGTCTTGATTTGTGAGGGTGGAGTGTTGTTAAAATTTTCTTGGATTTTTCTTATATGAATTCTGCTGTGTGTGTGTGTGCGTGTGTATATGAGTTTCTCGCGCTGGTATTTATATGTAGATAGAAATAAATTGTTTTCTATATCGACATTTGGTACTATAAAATACTATCATATATCTGAACTTCCCTAATCCTAGTATCGTTTTATACTTACGATTGCTTTATATTTTCTCATGCTTAAATTTGTCTCGCATTAAAGTCTGCCTTTGAGAAATTTGTTTATATTACAGATTTTGTTTATTTAACTACATCCACCTTCTTTGACTGGATGACTTTTCGACACACAGAAAAAAAACAACTTAAAATCAGTAAAAACCATGTTGAATTAATAAGAAACATTAGCGAAGGTTTAGTCATATTGAAATTTCTTATTTCAATATGGAAAAATAATAATTTACAGTATTCATTTATTAAACTCATTAGTTTTTAGGTATCTCAACATACATTTTCTATTACATTGAAAATTATTGAATTAATGTGACGCATTCTTATTTTTAATCAGAATAATTTCCCTAAGTGTATGATCATGCAAATTAATGCTTAATATATATTCATGATGAAGATATGTAAGGGTGATTGTTAAGATCTAATAAATACTTGAGCATTGATAAGAAATTTGATATGTATACATAAATATCTACAAATTGATTTTATGTTTGCATGTATGTATGTACATACAAATAAGTGTTTATCTCAATCTTTAAATACATATTTTTTTCGTCATGTCATGTCTTTTGTTGTTGTTGTTGTTGCTGCTGATGTTGTTGTGTATAGATGTGAAATATCTTCAGTTTTTTTATTTGAAATTAAAAAAAACGTTGTTTTAATTTTCATTTGCATTTACTTAAAAGTTTGTGAGGATTTTCTTTGTTAAGTAAAGCTGAATTCCTGAAGATACATACTCTAAAGTAATAGTAACTATAACAGAAATATTTCCTATATTTAATTTAAATTTGCTTAAAGTTGATGCAGCCTATATAGTTAACGTTAGAAATTTTTGGAGGGTGTACATTGCAAAACCTTTCAAAAATGTATAAACATTTTTAAATGAAACTGATTCAGCACCTCCAGCTTTGGTGATGACAGTTTTTTTGTTAGCCAGTTTGCTTGGTTTAACTTTTTTTTATTTTTTTGATAAACATTTAAAATCAAAGGGGAGTTTTATAATGAAATTGTTATTTTCATAATTGATGAAAATAAACACTACTTTTTTTCCAATGAAATCAATTGAATTACTTTTGAAACCTTACTCCTCTATAAAATTTATGTTTATTTTACATATGGCTTAATTTATAAGACTTTAAAAATTTGTCCTTCGGTGGTTATATATTCTATTATAGGATTATTAATAAGAATACAGTAAGCTAATGTCTCTGCTTACTGTTTCAAATTAAAATTTTATTCAATTGGTCTCCTATTGAATAAAAGGAGCTTTTTTTAAACTCTGATGCAGTTAGAAGCTCTGGAGATTCTTTCATACTTATATGTAACAGCTTTTTTGGAATTTTAGATACATATAATATAGAATTGAATAACATTTGTTTTTGATTTTTATTTAAAGAAGAATAGATATGAATGTACTTTTAAATTAGTTAAACCATAATAAACAAACTTATTTTCTCCTTGAATAGCGATCAACAGAAAATAAAGTCGTTTTCTAAGAATTTAAATCTACTCTCTTGGCGGTTTCTGTAGTATAGAGTAACCGCGTATGCTACACGAATTAATTAATTATGGATAATACGATATATATTTATTTTACGAAGGCTGATCGTCTTTAGCTTTTATTTGATGTTCTAGAAAACACGATTTTTTCTCATTTTATTAAAGTTCAGCTTATTGTATTCATATTTTTGATATCTTTAATTTAATTGTGCTTTGTGTGTCTGTTAGCATACTGTACGTATAAGTTAGTCAGTCACTCTTTATTTTTATTTATTTTTCCTTCTAATGTGTTACTAATTTTTGATTTTACTACTTCAAATAGAGAACATTTACATACATATGTAATTTTTAAAAGTATACATATAGATAAATATAATGTATGTATATAAAAATTAGTTCATATACAAGGAAATACAATCAATCAACTATTCTAGAAAATCGATCTCAAATAACTCGGTTACCTCCACCAACAAGCAATTCACCATAAGTATTTGCATAAAGTGTCAGAAACATTGGAATATCTATTTTTGGGAGAATTTTACCTCAAGTGTTTCAACATGAGGTTTACTGGTTGACCACTTGAAGTAATTCTTGTTAACGTAGGCTTGACTGTATCTCATGCAGATGTAATGATTTTTCACTTAAAAAAGGTCCTCTCACCATCAATCATACCCTATACAACACATTCATGAGTTGTATTGATCCAGATACAATTGCTGTCGAATTCATTATTAACAGCTTTATTCATATTTTTTTCTTAGCATGCATGTCTTAGCATGCTTCTATCGATAGTGACGCGAGAGTCCGAGATGTAGTGGTGTTTCAAAAATCTATACTATTAGATTTTACGAATTCACTCTTGAATTTTTTGCACAGTAGATACATATGTAATTCATTTGCAAAAATTTTATGACGTGAGGAATTCTTTTAATTATACATGGCTCGATATGCTATAATTTTTTCAGTAAATTTATTTGATATTCATACCGATAAAGATATAAAGTAATATCTATTTAGATTGCATTTTATAATTTATGTATGCTTCAGCATGATTCTCATTGAAATCCATATTTATTCACTAAATTTGTTTCATACTTATTTATACACATCTACATTCTTAAAGAATGGATACCAAAGTCCAATTTCTTTAGTTAATGTATGTTTTCTAAAGATCTGATAGCTAAAGAAATGAACAAATTAAAGATTTTTTATAATAGGCCCATATTCGTATTTTAAAATTTATTGTTTAGAGCTTTCAAAATGGAAAATGTATGTACATATTTTACTATAAAAATTGATAATATGATGTGTTGCTGAATATTACACTGTGTTTTACCTCATTTTGAACGCTTAAGTTTTCACAATATTTCATACTTACCAACAAGTTTAGAGAATTACAATACATTAAGTTAATTATCTTTCCTAAGACCTATCATTCTTAATCAATTATTCAAAAACAAGACAAACTAGATTTTTCCTTTGTAATTTTATTTTTATATAATTTTATATATAAACATTTTATCATCTTCAAATTACTGTATACTGTATTTAGCAGTTTTTTCTTGAACTTTTCTGTTTTATACACTTTTATATATCAACCCACTTATATGAACCATTAATGATAAATTCTTTTCACATCATTTCTTTTAATAATCTATTAAATCATTGTACTATTGATGTTATATTGAGTAATGTTAAATCCTATATTTGTGAATGAATTTTCCAAAGTGTTTTTTAAAAAATTCTTTACCATCATCTGCTTTTAAGTTTTTTGGTATTCGTACCAGTTCAAAAATATTTTCCCTTACCTTGGTTTTTTAGAGTGCAGCCTTTATTTTCAACGATACTGACCATATAAAGTTTGAGAACGTGGCAATTACAGCCTACAACAATCAATAATTTATATTTTCTGTAGTATAGTCCTCAATTTCAACTAAATTAGCTTACCAAATATCATACATTTCTTTCATTATATTTCTACAATACACAATCAATTTTAGAGATTTGCTTATAGAGTTGGTTTACTAAATTTCATTGACATTGAGTTGTTTTCCAGATTTTTTGGAGTGTTGTGGCTTACTTGATACCCATTCAGCCATTTATACTAACATCTAGTTAATTTTCCAATCTATTCCTTATCAATTCAATTCAATATGTCTTTCAAAACATGATTTCATTTTTAGAATGTCTTTTTCAATTTTATAACTCACTTCTATGCCTAATTTATTTCACGTTGTAGTACATCAATTTGCATTACAACATTCTAGAATATTAATGCCCTAAGCCATATTATTATATTGTCATTTAGTTTGTCGATTTCAGTTTCTAGAAACAATTTTCTGATATGGGCCATACAATCAAATTAAATCTTTATATGGGCCATAGTTTGTATCTAATTTATTTCTTCCTTCCAAGACTGATACATCAGTATAAGTGTCTTCGGAATGGGAAGTCTGTGAGGACAAATCATCATCATTCACAGTATTAGCATCATTTTTAATAAGATGGTATCATCAAATATTGTTCCTACTGCTACTTTCTTTGGTGTACTTGTCTCTATCTTGACTAATGGCTTTTCAGGCTTTAAACATGTATTATTTTAAATTTTTGTCTTGATTTTACTTTCTTCTTTTATGGACATTCTGTTATTTTTTTTTAGAACTATTTATGAATTCCTTGAGAGGTTCTGTTATAAGTTTAAATGTTAATTGTCTCTTAGTTGTTCACGTGTATCTATTTCACCAGTTTTTATACTACGAAGCTTTTTCTTCAATACATTTCTTGTTAACACCAACTGCTTTAAAACTTTATCATCCATGTTTGATAATAGTAAATAACAGGTATCAGCTATCAGCTTATCAGGACCTGGTCTGGTTTTCAGATTAGCTTATCAGGACCTGGTCTGGTTTTCAGATCAACTTTTCAGGACCTGGTCTAGTTTTCCGATCAGCTTTTCAGGAGCTGGTCTGGTTTTCAGATCAGCTTTTCAGGAGCTGGTCTGGTTTTCAGATCAGGCTTTCTGATTCAGATTGAATTATCAGTTTACAAGTAGCTATCCATTTATAACATTTATATGAATGAAGTTTCAGGTCATATGAATCAACTTAAGTCAATCTTTTGTGAGCGGTAATTTTTTATTTTTTTTTTCTAAAACGAAAATCGTTTAATTCAATATTTTTGCTTATAATCAAAATTCCATATTTATCCTTCCAACACTCTACAAATTTCTTAAAATCTTTTAAAAATTCATATTACTGATAACATGGTCGCTATAGACGTACCAAATATTTTTCTCATCTTGCATAAACATTATAATTACTTTTGCATTGTCTCTTATTAAATGCTTACAGCCATACTCATAGAAGTTTTAAACAGCCTTTCGAATTTTGTTTAAGCAAAATTCACTAAAATTTTATTCATAATAGAAATTTAGCTTAAAAAACATCTTTTTAAACCTTATGTAAATCACCCAATTCTAAAATTGACTGCACCCATATTTAAAATAATTTTGAGTTGACCTTGATATAATTTTGCTTCATGTTTATTTGTATATTTAACTTTGCCTGTATGTATGTGCATATGTATGCATGCATGTATTAGGAATAATGGTACAAGTTTGGCACAAGTAGTACAAAAATATACACGTACATATATCTATGTATTCTATTCTGCTTTTCAGATGCAACATCAGCAAATATCATAATTGAAATGCTTTAAGCTTTATTATAATATCCCATTCTTTTAAAAATGAAATTAACTTCTTCGGATATTCATATTTGGCTTGATATAGATAATTTGAGTATAAATAGAAATATTCGGACTTGACTTAGTAGTAACCTATAATAGAACCTCTCAAAGAATTCATAAATAGTTCTTGAAAAATTAAAAGAATGTCCATGAAAGAAGAAAGTAAAATGAAGACAGAAGTTGAAAATAATACAAGTTTTAAGCCTGAAAAAACAGCAGTCAAGATAGTGACAAGTACAACACAGAAACTAGCAGAAGGTACAAAATTTGATAGTTCCATCTTATTTAATGATGCTAATACTGAGAATAATGATGACGATGATTTTTACTCACAGACTTCCAATTCCAAAGATACTTATACTGACGTATCAGTCTTGGAAGGAGGAAATAAATTAGATACAAACTATGGTCCGTATAAATATTTAAATAGTGAATTAAAATTTTATGATAGCAACTGTTGCAGTACCAACCACCATACCCATAACAAGGGTTAACATAATTTAAGCACCCACAAGGGTTAATGAATTCAATTTTTAAAATTTAACAAAAATGCATTTTTGTCTTACACAAAAATGCAACCTCATGACAAACTTAAAATTTTTTGTATTTCTTTATTAAAACTGCATTTCCGTTCCCAAAACGAAAATGCAATTCGAAACTTTTAGTTTCTACAGGTAAAATACTTGCAGACGGAATTCTAGGAAATATTTGTTTTGTGCTACAAATAAAAATATGCTTTCATAACAAAATTAGATTTAAGCTGTTAATTTTAATTTAGTATTTAAGAACTAAGAATTTTAATAATAAAGTAGTTGAAAAATTAACTCACAAGACAGAAGTCTTTTTATTTTTATTAAGGAAAAATCCTTAGTCTTTTACTGGCGACGAGGGTGGAGGGATATTTTAATATCCTCTAGTTTATGTAAAAATACATAAATTTTTTCTTTTTGTACAAAAGTACATAAATAGAAAAAAATATAAAAATTTTTTTTTATTAAGTGAATTTTTTTATATAAATAAAAAAAATATATATAAAGTGAAGTTTTGTACAAAAGTACACGAAATTTAAAAAAAAATTAAGTGAATTTTTTTATTTGAATAAAGAAATATATAAAGTGAAGTTTTGTACAAGAGTACATGTATAAAAGCATAAGTATATAAAAATATAAGAACAATTATATATAAAACCAACACAAAAATAAATCTGGTGAAAATTTTGTACAAAAGACATATACAGAAATAAAACAAAGTGAAGTTTGTTCAAAAACACATTTATAAACACATAAGTGTATCTATATATAAAAACAAGTATAAAAACAAATACAGAAATAAATCTAGTGAACGGTTTGTACAAAATACATATATCTAAAGTAAAATTTCTGTACAAAAATACATATATAAAGGACATATATACAAAAACATAGTGATTTTCTTTTTTGTACAAAAGTATATATGTATATAAAAGCAAAGACAGACATAAAGATAAAGTGAAGTTTCTTGTACAAAAGGACATACATAAATATATACAAAGTAAAGATTTTTTTTTACAAAAATCCATATTTGAAAGCAAAGTGACGCAACACAACAACAGCTGCATCAATGACGACACCTGCACAAACTCAACAAAATACAACTTCCAATACCAGCAATATTAATAGCAACAAGTGATAAAACAACAGCAACAGCGATAGCTTTAACAACACTTAGACAACAAGACAGCAAGCAATTCAACGAATTTTAAATCGTAAGCTACTTCAGAAATAAAACATTGTTTTTAAGAAAATTTAAATAAATCAATTTATTACTAAATATATATATTTTAAGCATAGTCTTTCAATTTTTCTCAAAAAAGTTTTATTTATCACTGTAATTGTAAAATTATTGAAAGTTCGAAACCAATCAAATTCTCTTTACGATTCCTTTCTTTTTATTATTTTATTCCTTGAATATTAAAATTAGTTTTCCGAATAGCTTAAAACATTTAATATCCAAATAAAAATGGAAAACCCTCCTCAAATCCAAATAGATCCTATTAAATACCTGAATAACCTCCCATAATTTGTAGGAAACATTAATGAACTCCCAACTTTTACGAAACTTGTGGACAGAATCCACCCTATTCTTGCAACTTATGACGGTTTGTCACAATTACTTTTCTCAGATATTATAAAAAGTCGAATTGTAGGTAGAGCGAGAGAAATACTAGAAATAAATACGCAGGCTCAATCATGGAACCAAATTAAAGAAGTATTGAATAATAATTTCGGTGAAAGAAAATCTTGTGATGAACTATTCGATGACTTAAGAGCAGTGAGCTTTGAAACAAATACAATAGATTTTTATAATAATATTAAAAATAGACGAAGACGGTTAAATAATAAATACGTTCTTATACTGGGAGAGGGCGAAGCTGCCAACCAGGTATCTATCAATAATCAGAGATCGGCTCTGAATATATTTAAAAGCAAGATGCCAGAACCTATGAAAACGGTTCTTGCATGTAGAAATCCTCAATCACTGGATAGTGCGATTAACATTATTTATGAGAATGGCTACGATAAGATGGGCAAGGATGGACGAATTTACTCTGGAAGGCCTAAGGCCCCCAGAGAAGATCAAAAACATTTTACTCATTATCGCGGTAACCGATCCCAAAGATTTCAGAACAGAAACGATTTTCATACTAGAAATCCAATGGGAGATCAACAAAATTCCTACAGACAAAACCAACAGGGCGAACATCAGGGACTTCATAGACCATTCCAACCTATTCCACGATGGCACAACAACCAAAATCACCAACATCAAGGAATCGAACCAATGGAAATAAATACCGCACAAAATTTTCGGCGTTCGGCCTATCAACAGAACTACCATATATAGTAGTTCAATCAAAATTAGGACATTTAAAATTTGTAATAGAAAAAAAAATTTGTAATAGGAGCAACACATTCAGTTATCAATCCAGGGATATGCGATCCGAAATGGAAAGTACCCTGTGATATAATAAATATTAAAACATTATCAAATAACATACAAATAAAAGAGAAGGTTTCTATACCAATTTTCCAAAAATTTGGTGGAGCTCCAAACACCAAAATTGAATTTTTAATTTATAAATTTCATAAATTCTATGATGGACTAATAGGAAATAATATTTTGAAAAATTTAAAAGCTATTGTCAATATGAGGGACAATATTTTAATTATTAATAAAAACAAAATTAGGCTTAAATACTCAACTGATCCCTTACAGAATGAAAAAGAAGATAAAATTTGTAATGCCCAAAATGAAAAAAGAGAAAATTATAATCTAATAGAAAATATAAGATTGAATCATCTAAATGAAGAAGAGAAACAGAAGGTTCTCAAAGTTTTAACTAGATTTAAGAATATATTTTATTCAGAGGAAAGCAACCTCTCGTTTACAAACGCCATAAAACACGAAATAAGAACGATCAATAATGTACCCATACTGCTAAAACATATCGTTACCCATATGTTCATAAGCAGGAAGTACAACGGCAGATACAGGAGATGCTGGATAAAGGAATAATCCGACCAAGCTACTCACCCTATTCTGCCCCCGTCTGGATTGTACCCAAAAAATTGGACGCCAGCGGCAAAAAGAAATGGAGGCTTGTCGTTGATTACAGAAAACTCAACGAAGTCACTTTAGACGATAAGTATCCCATTCCAAATATTATTATTATTTTTTTTTTTAATACATATATTTATTTATTGTATCTTCAAATATGAACTAACAATAAGTGATCAAATCTTAAAGCTAAAATATAATTATTTAGCCCGACCAGTGTCGGCCACAACTTAGTGATAGTTTAAATAATACAAAGTAGTGATAATCAAAAAGGAAAATTTAATGTATTTTCAAGCATTCCCATCTAGAGTGTTGAGTAAAATAGCCCTTGTGTCCCTCTTTTTTAGGCGGATGTGTCCAGTAAAGTTCAAAATATTACGGGCAAGCGGATTAGGATGTGACTCGAGTTTTGTTAAGTATTTGCCTGCGTATCTTGCAATTTCTTCAGTCACTAGTGGCATTTTTAAATCACGATGCAAATTTGAATTCTTAATGTACCATGGAGCAGATGTTATTAACCTTAAAATTTTGTTTTGTCTTCGTTGAATTCTCTCTACATTGGAAGCTGAAGCAGTGCCCCATAACTGGATACCGTAACACCATATTGGCTTCAAAAGCGACTTGTATATTAAAAGTTTGCAGTCAAGACTAAGTGTTGAGTTTCTGCCAATCAACCATTAAATTTGAGATAACTTAAGTTTCATCTGAGTTAGCTTAAAGTCAATATGATGTTTCCATATAAGTCTTCGATCAAGGTGTATACCAAGGTATTTCACTTGGGAATGTTGAGGAATATTTTGATTGTTGATTCGAATGGGGGAACAAGTATCTCTTCTTAGGGTAAACGTTGTATGGACACACTTTTGTTCATTGACTTTAATTCTCCATAAGTTCAACCAGATTTCCAACTGTGTAATATGTTCTTGAAGATATCGGGAAGCCTCGTGAGGGTTTTTGTGCATACTTAAGCAGGCTGTGTCATCGGCAAACGTAGATGTATGGATATTGCTGCTCAAAGGCATATCACAAGTATAAATCAAATACAAAACTGGCCCCAGTATGCTCCCCTGTGGCACACCGGATGATATAGATTGGGGCAGACTCATGAATTCTCCTTCCACAATCGTAAACTTTCGGGTAGTTATGTAGCTTTCTAATAGATTCAGAAAATTTATTGGTAAATATGATTTAAATTTTAAAATAAGGCCTTCATGCCACACTTTATCAAATGCCTGAGAAACGTCAATAAACAGGGCAGAACAATACATTTTTTCTTCGAAAGTTTTTCTTATAAATTGCACCAATCTATGAGTTTGTTCAATGGTGCTATGCTGACTTCTAAAACCAAATTGATGGTCTGGGATGCACCCACTATCAGTTAAAATTGGGGACAATTTTGTCATGAGCAGCTTTTCGAAGAGTTTTGACATTGTTGATAGCAGACTTATTGGCCTGTATGACTCAGCCTTGGTAAGGTCTTTGCCCGGCTTTGGAATCATTTTGACCTTCGCAAGCTTCCAGCTTTGTGGATAATACTCCAGTCGTAAAATGGCGTTAAAAATAAATAACAGGATTCTAATTGCAATATGGGGCAAATTTATCAGCATATTGTTACTTATTCCATCAATACCTGGAGCTTTCTTCGGGTTGAGTTCAGCAATTAGTTTCTGAACATCACGCGTCTTAAATTTTATGGGTCAAGGAGGTAGCGCAACCACACTCGGTAAATCAACAACACCAGTACATGTATTTGGGGTAAATACGGATTTTAAATGCTCAACAAATATGTTACCTTTTTCAGTATCGCTTCTGGCCCAACCTCCGGTAGAAGTGCGCAGAGGTGGTCTATATTCAACGGGTGTTTTAAGCTTTCTAGCAGCTCGCCACAAGGAGTAATTAGATGCAGGTGTGGCATCAAGATTTTCCAGATAATTTTTAAGACATACAGTTTTTTCATATGCCAGCAGCTCTTGGAGTCGTCTAGTGCACTCTTTAAATCTAATTTTATTTTGGGGTGATCTGTGCTGTTGCCATTCACTTCTAGCTGTCCTTTTTTCACGTAAAAGACGTTCAATGTCTGTAGAATAAATTCTATTAAACCCAGTCTGCGGATGGGAAGTAGTGGCATGTTCAGCAGCCTGTTTAATATTTTCGTTAAGATTTTCAATGTTACATTTAATATCACCTGGTGTTCTTAGGTTAATATTTTCCGTACAATGGCTACTGAGGTATTTTTTGAACCCCACCCAATTAACACGGTTGATCATCTTTACATATGGGACAGAGAAGTCACTTCTTAGTGGGCTACAAATTGTAACAATCGTGGAAGAGTGATCGGAGGAGAGATCTACAGAAGCTTCAATATGAATTAATTCCCTAATGATATTTTTCATGACTCCAAAGTCTATAACATCCGGAATTTTTTGTATGTCCGTAGGCCAGTAAGTGAGCTCCCCACTTGAAATGACGTCCAAGCCCATTTTTGAAATTGTGTTGAACAATGCCCGACCTCTAGGTGTAATAAGACGCGAACCCCAGAACGTATGTTTTGCATTGTAGTCCCCAGCTGCTACAAAACAAGGGCCAAGCGATTTGTAGAATTCCTCGAATTGATTGGGAGGGGAGTAAATTGATGATATCACGAAATTTGTAACAAAATTTTCGACACAAATATTTGTTGCTTGTAGATGTTCTTCACAAATGT
Organism: Tachina fera; assembly: GCA_905220375.1. NCBI lineage: Eukaryota > Metazoa > Arthropoda > Insecta > Diptera > Tachinidae > Tachina > Tachina fera. The sequence goes on from LR999967.1 coordinate 58,438,695, forward strand.
TTTCAAGGACATAGTGTTTGAGTCTTGACTTAATTAGAATTGCTGACCCACCGCATGCTCTCCCCCTCGGGTCCTTTGAATCATATAGAGTGTAACCATTTATTTTAAATAAGCTCCTTGAAGTCAAATGAGTCTCAGAGACCAACATTATATCAATATTTTTTTCCATGAGGAAGTGCTCAAGTTCATTTTTATGCTGGCGAATGCCGTTTGCGTTCCAGAAACATATTTTTAACATGTTCATGGTTTGTTAACTAATGCTTGAAGCAGTGTATTCTGCATTCGCAGCATTTCTTGCATCATGCTAGTCATATTTGTTGTAAAGTTGTTTATAGTTAGCACCAGATTCTCAATAGTAGCTTCAAGGCGACTAAAGTTAAAACCTGAGTTTGCATTCACTGAATTATTTTGCGGTGAAACATTTTGTGAGGGACTAGAACTAGCCTTAGCAGCATCGGCATACGATACACGTGAAGTAACTGGTTGACTTACTTGAGCAAAAGAGGCGGAGTACGCGTTTAATGGTTGGGCTGGAGCTAACTTAGGTTTTTGACTCATAGTCTGTTTAACAAAAGAATATACAGGACATCCTCTATAGTTAGCGGTGTGATTACCTCCACAATTACTACATTTTTTTTCTGCTTGTTCTTTTGGCTTAGTGCAGCTAGCAGTACCATGCAATTCACCGCAGATGATATGATGATATGCCCTTTAGTACTATCTGTAGGCCTTTAGCACTCTTAAGTTGGTATGTGTAAAAGTTTGTTTTATTTTTTTTCAAAATCATTTACAATTTTTCGAAAATTGTTTTCATCGTATATTTGGATTTTAGTTTCATCAATATTACCTCTTTTAATTGGAATTACGTGAAAAGTATTTTCACCAATGGTCGACAGTAGTTTTTTTAGAAGCGCGTTAGAATTTTTTTCCCTCACAACGAAGACAAAACAAAATTTTAAGGTTAATAACATCTGCTCCATGGTACATTAAGAATTCAAATATACATCGTGATTTAAATATGCCACTAGTGATTGAAGAAATTGCAAAATACGCAGGCAAATATCTAACGAAACTCGAGTCACATCCTAATCCGCTTGCTCGTAATATTTTGAACTTTACTGGACACATCCGCTTAAAAAAGAGAGATACAAGGGCTCTAATACTAAACAATCCGAATGAAGTTGCTTGAAATTTTTTATTTTTTTTTTTTTTTTTGCTTATCACTACTTATGTATTATTTACAACTATCACTTAGTTAGGTCTGGCATTGGTCGGGCCTATTAATTATATGTTAGATTTAAGATTTGAATACTTATTGTTAGTTCATATATGAAGATACAATAAATAAAAAAACATGCATAAAAAAAAAAAATAAAAAAAAAAATATATTGGTGGTGGCTTAAAAGACTTCTGAGATGATGAAGCGGTCTTGTCGTTATCGTCTTGCAATAATGAAAAACGATTTTGGCGATTTATGGATGATGCGCTGTTATCCCTAGACATCTTTGGAACAGATGAAATTTTAGAAGAATTCGGGCTTCGCCCAAGCTTTACTACGGTTATATATCTGTCCATTCCAAATATAGACGAAATATTGGAAAAGCTCGGACGCTGCCAATATTTCACCACTCTAGATTTGGCAAAGGGATTTCACCAAATTGAAATCCACGAAAAAGACATACCATACAGCTTTCAGTGTTGAGAATGGACACTACGAATTTCTTCGTATGCCTTTTGGGTTGAAAACAGCCCATGCAACCTTCCAACGCTTGATGAATAATGTGCTGTCCGATTTAATAAACAAGGTTTGTCTAGTATATCTTGATGATATAATTATATTCAGTACTTCATTGCAAGAGCACATAGAATCTCTAACAAAGGTTCTACAACGTCTCTCAGAAGTAAATCTAAAAATTCAAATAGACAAAAGCGAATTTCTCAAAAGAGAAACAAGCTTTCTTGGCCATATTGTGTCAGATAAAGGTATTCAACCTAATCCAGATAAAATAATTTGTATTCAAAAATTTCCTCTACCAAAGACACAGAAGGAAATAAAACAATTCTTGGGGTTAGCAGGCTATTACCGCAAATTTATAAGGGATTATTCTAAAATCGCCAGTCCTATGACAAGATACTTAAAAAAGGATGCAAAAGTCGAAGTGAAAAATGAAGAATACATTAAAAGCTTTGAAGCTCTTAAAAGACTTTTGACACATTCCCCAGTATTAGCATATCCCGATTTCAAAGAAAAATTTGTTCTACAAACGGATGCGAGCAACTACGCTCTAGGAGCAATTTTGTCACAAAAGGGACATCCAATTTGTTTCGCAAGCCGAACTCTGAATGGTGCTGAGCAAAACTACAGTACAATAGAGAAGGAGCTTCTTGCAGTAGTCTGGGCCACGAAATATTTTAGGCCATATTTATTTGGAAGACGTTTTCTCTTTGAAACAGATCATAGACCTCTTACATGGTTATTTTCTATAAAAGAGTGTTTCATATTATCAATTTAACCGACTATTACCACACAATAGAAGTCATAAACAGTAATATAAATTTGTTAGATAGCCCCTTATCAGACTTATTACCTTTGCTTGATACAATGAAAAATAATTTTAAAATACTGAACACTAAATTAGAAAATCTTTCATCTAATTTCAAGACAAGGAAAAGACGAGGACTAATAAATGGGTTAGGTAAAGGCATAAAATTTATAACAGGTAATATGGACAGCGAAGACGAAGAAGAAATTAGATCAGCACTACACAACGTTACAAACAACATTAAAAACAATATAGAGCAGACAAACACATTAGCAAGGTTAAGTAACACACTTTCTCAAAAGATCCAAAACATCACATCTCATATAAATACGCAACAATTTATTGTCAGTAAATACATAAATCGATTTCGACGGGACATAGAGAACAAAATACTTTCTATAGAAAACGAAGTTATGTTTTTGAGTCATATATACCAGATAGACAGTGACATAAACTTACTTAAGGACCATATAGATGACATAGCTAGAGTAATATTTACTAGCAAATTAGGCATTATACCAACTGACTTACTAGGTGAAAAAGAGATAGAAATCGTTGACAATTTCGAAACGTACACAAAGACTAAAGTTTCTGTATCCTTTCACGAGGAACAAATAATTATTATCCTATCTATTCCCTAATTCTCAAACTCATCCTTTTCACAAATTATCCTTGAACCAATACCCAATAAACATAATAAATCTGTGTATTTTGAAATAAATAAAATTATAATTGATGAAAATAAAAACATTTTTTATCCAAATACAAGTAATTTACGGAAAAATATGAAAATGGTAAACGATATAAGTATTCAAAGCATCGTACAAAGAAATGTAGCAAGTTGTATTATGAAAGAAAATATCCTTACAGAGGTAAAAGAAATAAAACCAGGGCTTGTTTTAGTAAAAAACTTTTTTGGAAACTTATCAAACAATTGTAGTAATAAACAAAATAGTTTAAATGTAAGTCCAACCTTTCTTATTATTTTTGAAAACTGCGAAATAAACATACAAAATAAAACATTTTATAATTATAAAATATCATTTATAGAACAAACTATTCAGACACATCTTTTAACTAAAGTTAAAGAAAATAAAACAATTATAGATTTAAATTTAAAAGATCTGTTTATTGAACAAACTAAATATCAACAAGATTTAAACCAACTTATAACACATGATAAAAAAGTAAAAACTATAAGTTTTAGTATTGACATTGTAATTATTATAAGCATTATCATTTTAATTGTTATATATATTTCCAGACCAAAGCAAATATTTAAAATTTCGTTGGAGCCTCAATCTAACGGTGGGGTGTTACAGTACCAACCACCATACCCATAACAAGGGTTAACATAATTTAAGCACCCACAAGGGTTAATGAATTCAATTTTTTAAATTTAACAAATATGCATTTTTGTCTTACACCAAAATGCAACCTCATGACAAACTTAAAATTTTTTGTATTTCTTTATTAAAACTGCATTTCCGTTCCCAAAACGAAAATGCAATTCGAAACTTTTAGTTTCTACAGGTAAAATACTTGCAGACGGAATTCTAGGAAATATTTGTTTTGTGCTACAAATAAAAATATGCTTTCATAACAAAATTAGATTTAAGCTGTTAATTTTAATTTAGTATTTAAGAACTAAGAATTTTAATAATAAAGTAGTTGAAAAATTAACTCACAAGACAGAAGTCTTTTTATTTTTATTAAAGAAAAATCCTTAGTCTTTTACTAGCAACCTCAAACTGAATGAAAATAAAATACAAGTTATTGTCCAAATATGGGCTCTAACACCCATATAGGGTATTATTGATGGTGATGAGGACCTTTTTTAAGTGAAAATCATTACATCTGCATGCGATACAATCTAGCCTACGTTAACAAGAATTACTTCAAGGGGTCAACCAATAAACCTCATGTTGAAACACTTGAGGTAAAATACTCCCAAACATAGATATTCCAATATTTCTGACACTTTATGCAAATACTTATGGTGAATTGCTTGCTGGTGGAGGTAACTGAGTTCTTTGTGATCGATTTTCTAGAATAGTTGATTATTAAACATGTATTTCCTTGTATATGAACTAATTTCTACATACATACATATATTTATCTATATGTATACTTTTAAAAATTATATATGTGAATGTTCTCTATTTCAAGTAGTAAATTAAGTAAATTAAAAAATTAGTGACACATTAGAAGGGAAAATAAATAAAAGTAAAGAGTGACTGACTAACTTATACTTACAATCTGCTAACAGACACACAAAACATAATTAAATTAAATATATCAAAAATATGAATACAATAATCTGAACTTTACTAAAATGAGAAAAAAAATCGTATCATCTATAACATCAAATAAAAGCCAAAGGCGATTAGCCTTCATAAAATAAGTATATATCTTATTAATGTAAACTTTTAAAGAGTGACTGACTAACTTATACTTACAATCTGCTAACAGACACACAAAACACAATTAAATTAAATATATCAAAAATATGAATACAATAATCTGAACTTTACTAAAATGAGAAAAAAAATCGTATCATCTATAACATCAAATAAAAGCCAAAGGCGATCAGCCTTCATAAAATAAGTATATATCTTATTAATGTAAACTTAGTATCAGTATCAAGCAACTCAATTTGGACAATTAAAATTTTAAAATTTAATTATCCATAATTAATTAATTCATGTAGTATACGCGGTTTCTGTAGTATAGAGGAGAGAGAGGGTATATCTAAATTCTTAGAAAACAGCTTTGGTTTCTGTTGAACGCTTTCAAGAAGAAAATTAGTTTGTTTATTATGATTTAACTAATTTAAAAGTACTTTTAAATGCAGTCTCATATCCATACGATGATCTTAACATAAAAACTTAGAATGAACACAATTCTATATTATATGTATCTAGGATTCCAACAAAGAAAGAATCTCAAGTGCTTCTAAATTTAATTTGAAACAGCAAGCAAAGACATCAGCTTACTTCGTTCTTATTCATGATCGTATAATAAATTATATATGTACACATCAAAGGACAAATTCTAATGGAAAATAAACATAAACAAACTATTTCATCGCAAAAGAAGTAGGATTGTTTTTATCAATTATGAAAATAATAATTTCATTAAAAAGTAAAATTAACCCAGTAAAAAATATGATCATCCAAAGAGTAATCTTGGAGCGCTCCTTTGCGAGTAATGGATTACTCCATAAAACTCCAAATCTCATTGGATTTTTAACACAGCATGTCCGCAGAAACGAGTACTCCTTTTAAGCTCCTTATGGAGTACTCCCTTTGATCTTGAAAATGACGAAAGAGGGAGTATTCGCTTTTGTCTCCTAAAAGAGCATAAAGGGAGTAATCGTTTTTGTCTTTTAAAAAGAGCATAAAGGGAGTAAAAATTCATATAACATACAAATTTGTTTATTTTTTCAATTTCATTTTCAACTAGTCGTCTTAAATGACGCTTAGAAACTAAATTAAAACTAAACTGACTAAATAGAAAAAAAAAACGAAAACAACAATTAACAGTTATATCAATAAAAAAACCAAAAACGAACTGATACATCCCTCATTGATCCATTTGGAGTATTAAGCGAGGCATAAACAACAAAACAAAAAAAGTTTCGATAGCTCGCTTATTACTCTAAATGGATGAACAAGTCATTACTCCTTTGTTGCTCGATTATGGATTAATAAATATATTTTTTACTGGGAAGCAAACAGGCTAACAAAAAAAAACTATGATCACCTAAGCTGGACTGCTGGATCAGTTTCATTTAAAAATGTTTACCCCCTAAAAATTTCTAACGTTGACTAACTAACGTTACATCAACTTTAAACAAATGTAATCTATATATAATTAATATTTCTATTATAGTTACTGTTACTATAGAGTATGTATCTTCAGGAATTCAGTTTTGCTTGAAATAGAAAATCCTGCCAAACTTTTTTTAAGTAAATGCAGAAAAAACTTAAAACAACGTTTTTTAATTTCAAATAAAAAAACTATGAAGATATTTCACATCTATACACAACAAAAGACATGACGTGACTAAAAATATATGTATTTAAAGATTGAGTTAAACACTTATTTGTATGTACATATGTACATCCATACATACATGCAAACATAAAATCAATTTGTAGATATGTGTGTATACATATCAGATTTCTTATCAATGCTCAAGTATTTATTAGATCTGAAGAATCACACTTACAATTCTTCATTATGAAAATATACGAAGCATTAATTTGCATCATCATACACTCAGGGAAATTATTCTGATTAAAAATAATAATGCGTCACATTAATTCAATAATTTTCAGTGTAATAGAAAATGTATATTGAGATACCTAAAAACTAATGAGTTTATTAAATGAATACTGTAAATTAATATTTTTCCATATTGAAATAAGAAATTTCAATATGACTAAACCTTCGTTAATGTTTCTTATTAATTCAACATGGTTTTTCTTTGGGTGCACGGCTTATCGTCCCGTCAAAGAAGGCAGATATAGTTAAATAAGAAAAATCTGTAATATAAACAAATTTCTCACAAGCAGACTTTAACGCTGGCACTTTTGGCTAAAGAAAACTTAAGCATGAGAAAATATGCAGCAATATTTAGTATAAAAACATACTAGGATTAGAAAAGTTTCATGAAAATGTAGAGTTTGCGATCTGGAAGTAGTAAAAGTTTCGATCCGTTCTAATGATTTTTACATATGGTTGTCATTGCAAGAAGTTCTCTTTTTAGATGTCTGGTCACTGAATTGTAAGCGATATTAAGAAAAATTCCCTTTTTTGTGTTCTATGATAATATTTTTATCTAGGAAAAATGATAAATAGTTACCTATTTTAACTATTTGTTTCTTTTTATACGAATTTAAGCCCAAAACAGTGATTTCCTGTAAATTTAAGCAAATAACTTTTAAATTTTAGACTAAATTAGTTCATAAATTTCTTTAAAAAAATAATTTTTTTTTAATTCTGGTGAATATTTTCTAATAGCCTGTTTGTAGAACACGACTCGTCAATAAAAAGCGCTAACATGTTAGCATTATTTATTTTTTGGGGTTTTAGAACACGAGTGTTGACGATTTTAATCAAAATACGTAACAGATGTCAAATTATTTTCGTTTGTAGAACACGATTAGACTCACAATAAACGTCAATATGGGCGATTAAAAAATTCTAGTCGTGTTCAAAATAAATAAACAAAACATGAGAAAGTGCTTTTTTTGAATTTAATTAATAAAAATATAAAAACAAAAAAATTCAAAAATAAACAAAACACTATAAAAAATGTAAATATAATATAAAATAATACATAATTAATTAAAGAAATGGAACAAGAAAAAGGTAAGTAAACTTTTATATAAAGGTTGTTCTTGTTTTGATTGCTTACATTTTTAGCATCAAAACATCAAAATGACAACAAGGCTGCAGCTTAACGAATTGATGGCATGAATGGAGCAAATTTCACATTTGCCACGGGAACTCCACAGTTTGGTAGGTGTGTTATAAGTTTGTATTGTGTGCTATCACCAGGTCTCAACAAGATATTGGCCAAAAACTGAACATAATTTTTTGAGGGCGCACTGATTTAAGAAATCCTTAGAGGCCCATATCAAATGGTCACCAAAATCAACAAACAGAGTATAGGGCTTCTGGTAGTACTATCAACACTGTACTATACTTTACAGGAAACTCTACTTCAAGATTTTGCATCGTTTTATGGATTATTATCTTACCTTTTGCTATGTTTTGTTCATGTTTTTACTTATGTTTGGTTTTTTAATACAAAAAAGAAATCTTTAAAACAGTTTTTTTACTTATTGGCTATTTTTTATTACACAAAACATATAATATTTATATTATCTTATATTATAATATAATAATAATAAAAATTAACAATAGGTTGGTCTTGTAGATCTTTTATATATTGTACATGTGGTAAATTTTGTTAAATTTAAAGCAAAGCAACAACAGTTTACCAAAGCTACAAGATGTAAAAAATCTACAAGGCCAACCGTGAATTCCGCTAATAATAGTAATAAAATTTATGGCCATTATTACAACTTAAAGTTAGTTAAAAGTAGGATTTTATCGGACGTATAAAAAGTTGTCCACCAGTACAATTTGAGCTTAACCTAAATTGAGCGCTAAGTAAAGGCGAATGTATCCTGTAAGTTGAATTAAAATTATAATAATGAATAGCGTTTTAAACATTCGACAAAAACCTAATTTTAACTATCTTTAAGTTGTAATAATGGTCCTTACAATGGTAACAATAATAAAAAATCAGCTTCCTTCCATTAAAATCGTGTTTCTTGATTTATTCGTACATATGTATGTACATACTTATGTACATATGTATGTATAATCCTAAACAAAAGAACACAATAAATTTCCACAATCTATGAGCAGAATATTTCAGTTATTACCTACCGGTTTATTAAATCACATAACACTTTGCCATTCGTAAACACGTCTGACACATCTTTGAGTTCCTTGACAAATTTGTAGGCATGTAATTGGGCGCAGATTCATCTCAGTAACGCAGCATTTAAAGGCATTGTATTTATACAAAAAAGTAAAGGAGATTTATTTTTGATATTGTGCAAGTCAAGTTGCAGACTTGCAATTTTTGTTGCAGCAAACTTTTATTTTTGAATGCAAAAGAACGAGAGAGGAATACAAAATATGATCTCCCACAAATTCAAGAACTGCTGCAACAAACATTGAAAGCCTGGACCGGAACTAATTATGTAAACTACAGCATACCTTCACTGCGACGTCTTTTGCGTACAGGAATATCAACCTGAGTAGTTTTTAAGGCATTTGTATTTATAAAAGTTTGTTCCAAAACGCTGTTATCATCTGCATCGATTAAATGTTTAACCTTCCAAACATTTACTGATGTACCATTCAAATTTGGATAACGCGTGGCAAGATCACACAGCACACACATATGAATGTACATACTTATGTATATTTATTCCCAGTAAAAAAGAGACTCCAAAAAAGTCATGAAAATGTAGAGTTTACGATGCGGAAGTAGTGCAAATTTCGATCCGATCTAATGATTTTTACATAGGGTTGTCGATGCCTTGTCACTGAATTGGAAGCGATATTAAGAAAAATTCCCTTCTTGGTGTTCTATGATAATATTTTCATCTAGGAAAAATGGTAAAAAGTTGCCTTTTTTAACAATTCGTTTCTTTTTATACGAATTTAAGCCCGAAACAGTGTTTTCATGTAAATTTAAGCAAATAACTTTTAAATTTTAGACTAAAAATAGTTCATAAATTTCTTTAAAAAAAATAATTTTTTTTTAAATTCTGGTGAGTATTTTCTAACACTATGGAGGAGTTACAAGGTTTTGTGTGACTAAAATAAGCTTCTACATGGTTTTTTGCTCACTCTCGGCAAATTAAAAATATCGATTTTTTGGAAGCAATGAAAATGTACTTCCGCTAATTGACTTCCATTTTTTTTCACTGGGTTTATACACATCACTTATGTACATCGAACTTAATTATTAAAATAAATTGCAAAACTTTCTTTTTTAAGACAAAATAATAAAATTGTTACACAAAATTTGTTTACTTTTTTTACATGTCAGTCGTGTTTTTATGCACACGAATAGGGTTGCTGAAATCACAATTTTGTATGAAAAAATATAAACTAAAACTATTTTAATCAGAAATAATTCATAGTTAGGCTCAAGTTCAGTAATTTCAATTCTTATTGAATGAAATATTTTTTATATTAATTAATGTGAGTTTCTAAAGAAGAGAAGAAAAATTAAACTTAGACTTTAAGCTGGGGGAAATACCGATACTTTTCTGTGCAGCCACGCACTTCATCAGCACCCTAGTCTATCTACTTGGGTAGAGATTCTTATTAATATCAGCTATTTAACTTAAATGTACAATGAACGGAATATGAGAAACGATTGTTGTGTATACAATTGATTTACCTTTGGTAAACACATTTATAAGTATCACTATTAATTTTCTGTTTTTTCCAATTTTTTCATTTTTCTATTTAGGTTAGCACGAAATTATTTTACTCTACCTCAGTATGTTTAACTATTCTTACTTATCTTTTTACGATCATCACATTAATTATTTTTACTTATTCGATGTACCATCGGTACATGCATGTAAGTATTATTGTAGTGGTCTATGTTACTTGTTGTTGCATTCTACAGTTTTTACTTGGATTTCCAGCATTCTGAAACTGTGATGGCCAAGTGAACAGTGATTGCCAAGTGAACATATTTTTGTCACGTGCCCATGATGTATTAAGTGAGAAATTTTTTAGATATTTTAATTGAACTGTAGTGAATTTTAATCAGAAATAATTCATAGTTAGGCTCAAGTTCAGTAATTTCAATTCTTATTGAATGAAATATTTTTTATATTAATTAATGTGAGTTTCTAAAGAAGAGAAGAAAAATTAAACTTAGACTTTAAGCTGGGGGAAATACCGATACTTTTCTGTGCAGCCACGCACTTCATCAGCACCCTAGTCTATCTACTTGGGTAGAGATTCTTATTAATATCAGCTATTTAACTTAAATGTACAATGAACGGAATATGAGAAACGATTGTTGTGTATACAATTGATTTACCTTTGGTAAAAACATTTATAAGTATCACTATTAATTTTCTGTTTTTTCCAATTTTTTCATTTTTCTATTTAGGTTAGCACGAAATTATTTTACTCTACCTCAGTATGTTTAACTATTCTTACTTATCTTTTTACGATCATCACATTAATTATTTTTACTTATTCGATGTACCATCGGTACATGCATGTAAGTATTATTGTAGTGGTCTATGTTACTTGTTGTTGCATTCTACAGTTTTTACTTGGATTTCCAGCATTCTGAAACTGTGATCGGTATTTCCCCCAGCTTAAAGTCTAAGTTTAATTTTTCTTCTCTTCTTTAGAAACTCACATTAATTAATATAAAAAATATTTCATTCAATAAGAATTGAAATTACTGAACTTGAGCCTAACTATGAATTATTTCTGATTAAAATTCACTACAGTTCAATTAAAATATCTAAAAAATTTCTCACTTAATACATCATGGGCACGTGACAAAAATATGTTCACTTGGCAATCACTGTTCACTTGGCCATCACAGTTTCAGAATGCTGGAAATCCAAGTAAAAACTGTAGAATGCAACAACAAGTAACATAGACCACTACAATAATACTTACATGCATGTACCGATGGTACATCGAATAAGTAAAAATAATTAATGTGATGATCGTAAAAAGATAAGTAAGAATAGTTAAACATACTGAGGTAGAGTAAAATAATTTCGTGCTAACCTAAATAGAAAAATGAAAAAATTGGAAAAAACAGAAAATTAATAGTGATACTTATAAATGTGTTTACCAAAGGTAAATCAATTGTATACACAACAATCGTTTCTCATATTCCGTTCATTGTACATTTAAGTTAAATAGCTGATATTAATAAGAATCTCTACCCAAGTAGATAGACTAGGGTGCTGATGAAGTGCGTGGCTGCACAGAAAAGTATCGGTATTTCCCCCAGCTTAAAGTCTAAGTTTAATTTTTCTTCTCTTCTTTAGAAACTCACATTAATTAATATAAAAAATATTTCATTCAATAAGAATTGAAATTGCTGAACTTGAGCCTAACTATGAATTATTTCTGATTAAAATTCACTACAGTTCAATTAAAATATCTAAAAAAAAAAAAATTCTCACTAAAACTATTTTTTAATATGTTGGCAACACTACGATTTAGTACATATTTGACATAAGGGCGAGTTAACGTAAGCTGCACGACAAAGTCGAGTCGCGTTATAGAAACGCTTTTCATTACGTAGTCGTCCATGAAATGGCTCGTCGTGACTCGTCCTTGTCGCGTTCTACAAACAGGCTATAAGACTATGGAGGAGTTACAAGGTTTTGTATTGTAATGACCAGTTTTTTTTTGGATTTTTATTTTTTTTAAATGATTTATTTTAATGGCAAGGCTGTCAGATATGGCAATTTCTCGCCAACGTGTCTAATTTTCAACTCGTTTGACGCTTAAACTTTTTTCACGGCAATTTTCGGGTGAGAAACAAAAAATTTTTTTTTAGATTTTTATGGCTAAATTTTTGTTAATTGAACTTAAAAATTTTTATAATTCACAAGAATTTCTTTGTGAAAAAAAGCCTAAAGTTAAACAATGCGATTTTGAATTTTTTTCTTATTACTTAGAGTATTACAATTTTTCTTTCCAGCAATTTGGCCAATGTCAGAAAATAAAAATCTGGTAACTCTAGTTGTGGATCGTATTAATATAAATTTACGTGGTTCTCTTTGTGTTTCATATTTGCCGCATTATAACGGAAAGTACAAAAAAAAACCAAAAATCCAGAAAGTTCTTTTTTAGCGGAATTATGTTGGTAGCACTGGTAGACTTAGGGCGTATGAAGAAAAGAGATAAAAGGATAGGTTGCTATTGAAAGGAAGACATTTTTTAAGGTGCTTTTGCAGAAGAAAAAAGTTTAGAAACGAAGCCGGTCAAGCTAAGATCAAAGTAGATAGACTGTGGAGAAGAAATAGTAAAGCCCAAGTAAGAGGCTGTAATTTTTACAAGTTTTAAGTGGTAAAATAATCAAAATTATTAACCAAAATATGTGAAGTGTATAAAATTTTGTACCTAAATACATTTTAAATAACGTTTGAACGCAGTAAACAAATTTAAAAGGCTTTTTATTAGAGTGAACTGTGCCCAAATTTTCTCATTGAAAAAAAAAAGTGTCAAGGAAAAAAATGTAGATAGGAAAAAGGTTTCGGTATAGTTTCCTATCATCTACAATTTGAATAAAAAGAACTGTCATACAATGCCACAACATTAAATTCCTGTGTTAAATATCGCTGTTCATACAAGCATCAAACTTTAAAACCATCAACATTAATTAAAAGCAAAAAAACAAAATTAACAAAAACTTAAATACATATATTAAATATAAATCTGTGAAAGACGACGTACCCAAATAAAGGGAGGGGAGTTGTAGTGCAATCAACAAACCCCAAAACAATAAACCCGTGCAGTAGTGTCCAGTTGCCCTTGTACAGAGGTCGCAACTTTACATTGGCCAAAATCCACCAGAAACGCCAACAAATAGTGTAGTCATCCTTAGCAAATTTGGGCGGGGACAACCTAATTGACGAGCTCTCGGGGTGTCCATCCAAAAAAGGAGAAAAAACCAACAATTTGTAAAATTGAACGTTTAAAAAAAAATTTTGGTAAAATTTAAAGTTTGAGAAATTTGTAAGATTTAAAGTTTGAAAAATTTGTAAAATTGAAATTTTGAAAAAAATTTGTAAAATTGAAACTGAAAGAAAAAAAAACAAAAATTTTTGTCTTGTTGCTTTTGAAAATTTTTTTAAATTAATTATAAAATTGTCTAAAATAATTGTATGTACGTGAAATTTATATTACTCAAATTTAACGATTGTAATAGTGTGAGCATTAGCTCGTAAAAGCGGGGGTATCACACAGATAAAATAAACAAGAAAAAAAACCCTTATTTTCAGTTTCATCAGCAAGACGGCGTTCATCGAGATCCGGAGGCCTTCGCGAACTTGGACAGCGCTTAGTCGGTGAGTTATACCTTTGTGTTTCTAATTTTTTTTTGTATATTTCACTTTAATTTGTCATTTTAGAGATTCTAGTGTGGTACACCCTAACTTCAATAACTAACCAACACATACCTATGTATATATGCACATATATATATCCACATAAAAAACATAAATATAGTTGGTTATATACCTATATACATCGATCTACATATATGCATATATATATAAATATATAGGTATGTACAATTTTAATTAAAAATCAAATTGATATAATTATTTGTCGCTTGCTATATTATGTATATTCGATAAAATATACACATATTTATTTAATGCTCTCACTACTTTCCAAAAACCAAAAATTGCATTTCCATGTAAACGTTACTTTGTTTTTTTTTTTTGAACTACATTTTAAAAATTCACATTTTTCTTAAAGAAAATTATTTACTTTGAAATTTATTTGCTTGTGGTTTAGCTTGGTCTATATACGTATTTCATTGGCGCTTAAACCAAATCATTTATTTTATCTTTGTTATTTTCAAAAATATTATTATTCTATGAATTCTCATATAGTTTTTGAAAGTCTGTGCATAAAGTAAGAGGTTTGTGACTGTTCAAAATTTGTGGTTGAAGTCTACTGATGATTTGGTTTAAGCGCCAATGAAATACGTATATAGACCAAGCTAAACCACAAGCAAATAAATTTCAAATTAAAATATAATTATGACAATATGTCGAATAATAAACTTTTTAGAAAATTATTTACTTTATTTAATAAAATTATGAAATTGTTAATAATGGAGTAATTTAAAGTTTTCTTCTTTCAAAAGGTTGGATAGGTGAGGTAAGAGTATTTTGGGATCCTAGTTACTGGAAATAGTCACTAGGTCATTCGGGAGGTAGGGTAAAGGACTAGCCGTCATTAACATCTGACGTGGCTCTTTGGAAAGAATACAACGTAAAATATAAAGACATACATATATAGCCAATAAGAAAAATCAATGGCTCCCGTAGTCCCCATATTACTGTGTTCTGGTTACTACATTTACATCGGTAGTAAGTAAAATCCATCGTGTTTATTCGTGGTCATAACAGTATGACTAAAATAAGCTTCTACATGTTTTTTGCTCACTTTCGGCAAATTAAAAATATCGATTGTTTGAAAGCAATGAAAATGTAGTTCCACTAGAATGACTTCCATTTTTTTTACTGAGATTTAAAATGCATACATATTTATAATGTAACGCATGTTAATATATAATAATAATACAGTTAATAATCATAACAAAACAAATATAGTTCTTTTACCTACATATGCATGTATTAGTAATGTCACGCATGTCAATTTTTGATATTCGTGAATACGAATACGAATACGAATATTTCAAAAGATATTCGCGAATACGAATATTATATGCAATATGAAATATAAAAAAAGTTGTCAGTCGTTAAGCAGCTCTGGGTCGGGGAACATCTCTCGCGTCATCGTAATTATTTCTTAAGTGCGGTCAGGCTTGTGTGTGTTGTTTGGCCTTCGAGAGTTTTTCGTCTCGCTCGCACTGGTTGACTGATCTGCCACGGATAACCGTATAATCTTGCGGTTTTTTGTGGAATTTCTTTAACAACCACGTTGCCTACTTCCTATGTGAAGGCATAGGTCGTGTACAGTCAGTCACAAAACCTTATAAAATACTGTTAATACCATCTTGGGCATATGGTCTACGTTACTCCGCCCATATTTGTGCAACACCATATTATGCAAATTTACTTTGCATTAATATGTTTAATAAATAAATAAATAATAAATAAATAAATAAAAAAAGTTGTATGAAAAAGGACATCACACTCTTGTTGGCGTACTTTAAAGTTAATAAAAAGAACCCAAAAATTTTCATGATCATCATTGAATAATATTTGAAAATGATACAAAGCACAAATTTCTATAAAAAAATTAAAGTATTTGTACAAACTAAGAATTTTAGTCATTCATTTAAATTTCGTTTGGGATTTATGCATTTATTTATTTAATTTCTCTGGAAAAATATTCCTATTCGTATTCGTCTGAATTTGGCGAATACGAAAACTAAAGTGGACCACATAGTACTCCAAAAACGTGGATACTAAGAATTACTGGAATTTCGAGTTTTGAGGAGATTTTCGAAAAACTTTAAATTTGTCCAACTAAGTAATATTTTCCAAAATGTGACCAATTTTTTTAGGAAGGAGGCGATACGGGCGGGCAAACGTGGTCACCTCCTATGGACCACATAGTGCTCTGTAGTACAGAGCTGCGACCATTTAGTTAAATTAAAAGTTGTTGACAGTGTTGTAAGAGAAAAGTATTGTAAACAAATGAGTAGCAATCAAAGCGAATTCATAACAGGTAGATAAACTAGCGATTTTAGTCACAGCTGTTTTATTTTCAGTTGCCTTGGTAGCAATACTAAAAATTGAAGAATATAAAAGCTTAAAAAGTATAACATAAATAATATGTACATGTGTATCATTATTTTGGCAAAAAAATAACCAAAATGAGAAAAATATTCACATCTCCACATTAAAGAAAAAAATAACCACTTTTGGTTAGAAATAACCAAAAACGGCAGCCCTGGTGATAACGTAATATACAAACACAAACATACATACAAAATGAAATTTTATAATATTATGAAATTCATATACACAGCAACACCCAGAATAAAATCGCTAGCATCAGTTTGTAATACACAGGTATGAGAAAAATCGTGACATGTGAAAGTAGGTGCTTCTAGAAGTTTTTGCTGTATTTCTCCTATAATTGCTATATTAAAGTAAAACATACTGAAATAAAAATATCATTACCGCTATTCACAAAACTATGCTTATCAACCTGATAGGATTCAAAATATTTAATATCTGCAATGCACTTGTACATAAAAAGCCTATGCCAACACAATATTTTTCTATCTCCATAAGAATAGCAACGCAAAAAGCCTAGAAAACATATATATATATATATATATATATATATATATATATATATATATATATATATATATATATATATATATATGAAAAAGTATTGATGGAATTCACACAAGCAATGATATTCTTTAAAGCAAAAATAGATACGATCACATACATTACGCCAGAAACATGTACGTACATATATTACGGAATACATTCCCTATCCACCTCCATTACAAACAGCTATCAAAGTTGCCACTACCTGCAGCTACTAGGTTATATACCCAGAGATCATAAACATAAATGCGATAACTCAAAACAGCAAACCGAAGTCTATCAAATGACAATCACTATATACACACAATTACACAGATCCCTTGTCACTACCCTACAGTCAGACTGAGAACCAAGTGTCTTTGTAACAACACTAAAATTCCAGAGACAATTGTAGTATAATAAGTTTGTTCTATTCGTCATTATAAAAGAAGGATAGAAAACAGATATGGTGTATTTGTGGTGGAATTGTCAACAACTCGTCTAAACACATATATATATATATATATATATTTGTATGTACACAAATTACTGGAACAAACTGTTTGGTTGGTATGTTTCCACGTCCCATAAGAACTTCGTAATCAATACCTACTTAATTGTTCAGTGTTATTGCCTCGTATTGCATTTAGAATCATGTTATTCATTTTTAATGCCATTTTACGACTAGAGTATTATCCCCACAGCTGGAAGATTGCCAAAGTTAAAATGATTCCAAGGCCGGGCAAAGATCTGACCAAGGCAGAATCATACAGGCCAATATGCCTGCTATCAACAATGTCAAAACTTTTCAAAAAACTGCTCATGTCAAAAATGTCCCCAATTCTAATTGGTAGTGGGTGCATCCCAGACCATCAGTTTGGTTTTAGAAGTCAGCATAGCACCATTGAACAAACGCATAGATTGGTTCAATGTATAAGAAGAACATTTGAAGAAAAGAAGTACTGTTCTGCACTGTTTATTGACGTTTCGCAGGCATTTGATAAAGTGTGGCATGAAGGTCTAATTTTAAAATTAAAATTATATCTACCAATAAATTTAGTGAATTTATTACAAAGTTACATTACTACCCGGAAGTTCACGGTTGTGGAAGGAGAATTCATGAGTGTGCCCGAATCTATATCATCCGGTGTGCCACAGGGGAGCATACTGGGGCCAGTTTTGTATTTGATTTATACTTGTGATATGCCTCTGAGCAGTAATATCCATACATCTACGTTTGCCGATGATACAGCCTGCTTAAGTATGCACGAAAATCCTAACGAGGCTTTGCGATATCTACAAGAACATATTACACAACTGGAACTATGGTTAAAATTATGGAGAATTAAGGTAAACGAGCAAAAGTGTGTTCAGGTAACGTTTACCCTGCGAAGAGATACTTGTTCCCCAATTCGAATCAACAATCAAGTTGTTCCTCAGCATTCACATGTAAAATACCTTGGTATACACCTTGATCGACGACTTACATGGAAACACCATATTGACTCAAAGCTAATACAAATGAAACTTAAACTAACTCAGATATATTGGCTGATTGGTAGAAATTCAACACTCAGCCTAGACTGCAAACTTTTATTATACAAGTCGCTTTTGAAGCCAATATGGTGCTTGGCTGATTGGTAGAAATTCAACACTCAGCCTAGACTGCAAACTTTTATTATACAAGTCGCTTTTGAAGCCAATATGGTGCTACGGAATTCAGTTATGGGGCACTGCTTCAGCTTCTAACGTCGAGAGAATTCAACGAAGGCAAAACAAAATTTTACGTTTGATAACATCGGCTCCATGGTACATTAAAAACTCAAATATACATCGTGATTTGAATATGCCACTAGTGATTGAAGAAATAGCAAAATACGCAGGCAAATATTTAACAAAACTCGAGTCACATCCTAATCCGCTTGCTCGTAACATCTTGAATTTTACTGGCCACATTCGCTTGAAAAAGAAGTACACAAGGGCTCTTTTATTCAACACTCCAGATGGGATTGCTTGAAAATATTTTTTTTCTCTTTTTTTTTGACTATCACTACTTATGTATTACTTATAACTATCACTAAGTTTATGTCCGACAGTGGTCGGGCCTAATACTTATATTTTAGATTTAAGATTTGAATACTTATTGTTAGTTCATAATTGAAGATACAATAAATAAATAAATGTATTAAAAAAAAAATTGTAGGGTTTCAATGACACATGCTAGATGTCTATAGCACAAAGTATTGTCTGGGTGATAATTATAGAGTAGTACTGGTGACAAGTCGAAAACGAGTCAATATATTTATCAAAATCGATATTCCCTACAGGGGTATAATATTTGCCAACCACTACAACAAAAGTAGCGTACACTGGCAGACACACAAGTAAATATAAAAACACACACACATACAAACAACCACATATACATACACCCATGCACTGTAAGCACAACGTTTCTTTACAATAACAACATAAGCTGTACACACAAGTGTACACAACAACACACACACAAATACACAGACATAAAATCTCGTCATGAAAATCCCCAAAATCCCTCACATTTATAACAGGTTTGCCATCGTTTTTGCATTAATGTGGGCGGACGACATGTTTTTCCCGGTTTTTAATTCCCAAAACATGTCGCCCGCCACCATTACCACTCTACTGGAGTAGTAGGGAAATGAGGCATGAGATGAAAAAATCATCTTTTTGGGATGATTTTTTTGGGATGGTTTTAGTTTGGATGATTTAGGGATGAAAATTTGAGATGAAAAAATGTTGGGATGATTTTTTTTTGTGTGAAATGCAAGTGCATAAGAAAATGTTTAATGTTGTTGAACATATTTTTTTATTTTCATTGCACACTTGATGCGATGAAATATATTAGGGATGACTTTTTGTTTAGCGAGCCTTTATGCACACTTGATGC
Organism: Tachina fera; assembly: GCA_905220375.1. Classification (NCBI taxonomy): domain Eukaryota; kingdom Metazoa; phylum Arthropoda; class Insecta; order Diptera; family Tachinidae; genus Tachina; species Tachina fera. Next base: position 58,458,797 of record LR999967.1, read on the forward strand.
GATGAAATATGTTAGGGATGTCTTTTGGTTCAGCGAGCCTTTATGTTTGTCTGTCGGTTTGTCTCTTTAATAATAATTATGTCTATTTCTGTCTCTTAAATTAACTTGAAATAGTCAATAGAAACCTTTTTTGTTTTTTATAATTATAAGCACGGTCTTTAGTTTGAGACATCGGTTGCTTATCATCTTACAATTGCTGTTATCAGTACATTTATAAATTTTCTTTTTTTATTACCAGACACGTCAGAAGAAAAGGGAAAAGAGGATTCTTTTGTTATATTTTGGGATGCAAATGTGAAAATTTAAGGAAAATTTTTATTTAAACAAGCCTTTATTTGTTGTTTTTAAATGCTATAAATTTGCTTTTTTATTGCTGTTGGCTGGTAAGAAAAAAAAGGGAATAGAGAATTCTTTTGTTTTATTTTGGTATGAAAGTATAAAATTGAAGGAATAATTTTATTTTAACAAGCCTTGTATAGTAATTGTATGGTTTTGTGACTCTTAAATGAATTTAATATTATTTCTGCACATAACTATATATAAACATATTTTGCATAGGTATGTTTAAATGAATATGTCAATGTATATGAAGATGCATGTTTGTGAATATTTGCATATAATGTAATTATTTTAAATAAATTATTTAAACCATAAGAGGAAGCATTTTTCATTATTATGTAGAAATTAAGTAAGAGTAATTATGAATGTATGAATAAAAATATTAAGATATCAAAAATTTATTTTGAGAAAATAAAACTCTCCTGATTAAAAAATTTTTAAGTGTGTCCCAAATAAATTGATATAAAAACGCAGTTTCTAAAATATTCCTACTCATTAACTCATTGCAATCCTTCAGTAGTAAATTATGACTTCGAAAAACATTACAAACATTGAGGTTGTTGGTTGAGGCTTTTAATAAACTGAAAGCAAAATCATATATATCTGTGAAGGAATTACAACCATCAAGGCCATATAAAGTGATAATGATATTTCGTCATTAGACCAAATATGGAAATATAGTGATTGCAGAACTCGAGAATGGAATGCTATATCTTCCCAAACGTTACAATAGTCTAGAGGATAAAGTAATTGAAGGGGCTGGTGATGAACAATTTTCTTTAACAAAAAAACTAGAAAATTATTCGTACACATTAGAATTAGCGGAGGTACTTCCTGACTACAAGGAAAAAACTATTGAAGACAATGAAGGCTTCTACATTCCAAACTCACAACCCTTTTTTACTTGGGAAGAAGGCAAAATTCCGAAACTGTATTAAAATATTATGATTATGTATTTGAAATTTATTTAATTATAATCGTAATAATAAATAAATAATAAATTTTAAGATGTCAATCAAATAAGAGGACAATGGTTTTTAATTAAATTTTTATTATTTTTATTTTAATATTTTATTTTTATTTTAATATTTTATATATTTAAAAAAATCGTCGTCATCTATTTTAAAATCATATATAATTTTTTCAAATGCTAATCCGGGGACGATGATGATGCTAATGATGCTGATGTTGATGATGATGATGATGATGATGTAGATGTTGGTGCAGTCGACGGTGATGATGATGATGAGGATGACGATGGTGATGTTGATGCGGATGGCGATGATGTTGATGTTGTTGTGGATGACGGTGATGATACAAGTTTGCACGTTTTCGCTTTATAAAAAGCGAAATTATGTCTTTTTAAAAAATGCCTTTTTTTATTGGCAACATTGGAAAATGTTACGAATTTTCCTTTGAGCGTTAAGTATAGCTTACAATTGTAGTTTGATGAATCCATTTCAATAATAAGCAACATCCTTTAAATTTTTGCTTCTTTATACTTGCATCTACTTCAATATTAAAGATAGTTTTAGGCACTCCATTAATACAAGCAATCTAAAATTTAATGTTTGAGTGAGATAATTGTAGTCCTGACATATGTAAGGGATACTTGGTTTTTTACCCCCTTCTTGTTTTCTTGAGATTTTGAAATTTTATAGCCTAGCTCAAATACTCAAATCAGCATACAATTTATTTTTTTCAGGTTAATTTCAATGCATCTCTTTCGTGCTTTATAATTAGATATGATAGTTTGAAACTAATGTTTACATCTTATGTTTTCCAACTACATATGTATCTATCCTATTACGTATGATATAAGTGAAATTATGTATTAATCTCACATGAGAGAGAAGTAAACATACACTTGAGTGATAATATAAAATTAGTCTATCTCTTTCATAATATATATTCGAAAATTATTTTAAATTTAAAAATTATTTTATAAGCAACAAGATATTATTTTCTAACAGTCGTACAACTACAGTGTAACAAGCAATTAATATTGATAAAAAATTAAAAATAGCTGAAAGAAATATGAAGTGTAAATATTGTCCACGCATTTTTAATGAAATGAAAATGGCTGAAATCCACGAAAGCCATCATTGTTCGGAATGTCACAAGTGGTTTGGAAACCAAACCCATTTAAAAATGCATGAGAGGACTCATGCATCGACATCATCTGCCATAATAACAAATTCAAGGAACCGTGAAGCGAATGTTGGGATGAAACTTGAAAATACGGCATTCAAAATAGACTACAAACCTTCTCATATAAAAATGAGAGGAAGGAAATTTTATTTGACGAAGAATTTTTTGAAGGAGTGGAAAGAAAATCTTTGCAAATATTAACAGATGCCCAAATAAGTCATTTAACATTTAAATATAACATGGAGTTGTAATGCGACTATATAAAAATAGTGGATAATGACATACATTCCTGTATAATTTCGCACCGCTCCAAAATTCGATTTGTGATGATCTCTTAGAACTATTTAAGGATCAAACTCAAGAGATATGTAAAAAAATGACAGAATTTCAAGAAAGGGACAGCGGATGGAGCCTTATCGCAATTAAAAAATTATATATAAATATAAATCGAGCGGATTTTCTCAAGGGCTCAGGCTACATCCCACTTCCACTGTGGATTGAAAAGAAAAAGTCTTGTTTCAACATCCAAAACAATGATGAGTATTGTTTTAAATGGTGCATCATAGCAGCACTCTGTCCAACTGCGCTAAACGATGATGCAATAAATATTAGTGCCAATGTAATAAGTATTAATAACAGGACTCTAAATTTTGAGAATTTAGAGTTTCCGATGAAAACCAAATTCATCAAAGCATTTGAGGATCAAAATGATTGCATTAGCGTTAATGTGTTTGGAATAGAAGGCAAATCTATCGTGGGACCTTACTATTTATCTACAATTGAGAAAATTCATCATGTGAATCTTTTGCTGCTATCGAAAGATGGATATTCTCATTATGTCCTAATAACAGATATATCTAGGTAATTATACGAATACACATACATTTATATTATAACTGCCTTATTCATAAAAAATATTTCAGGTTTATTAAGCGCTTATTTGACATATTTCTATGGGAAATTTGTCAAATAAACCTGTAATAAACCTAAAATATTTTTTATGAATTAGACCGTAAATATTTAAACTAATTCGCATATAATAATTACATATTTCAGGCTAATAAGAAGTAACATAACCGGGCACAAAAGAAAAGTTTTGTTATGCAATGCATGTCTGCAGTATTCGCATAATAAAAGGATGATGGAGGAGCACAAGCTAAGCTGCAAAAAAGTTGTTCCCAGTATGCCGAGGAAGGACGAGTCTATTTTAAAATTCGAAAACTACCACAAACAGTTGGACGTACCCTTTGTTGTATATGCAGTTTTTAAGGCATATCTCGGAAAGATAGAAAGAACAGCAGGAACAACAACAACAGCATGTGGTAATATAGAAAAGCACGTTGCTTGTGCTTTTAGCTACTATATAAAATGTAGCTATAATGACAATTTAGATAGTTTTAATATTTATTTTGGTGACGATGCACCTAGAGTTTTTTTAGAAAATTTAATTAACGACCTGAGAAACATTTATATAAACTACTTGTCAATAATAGTACCAATGACGACACTGACAAATGACGAAAAACTTGTACATACTGTCTCCACAAATTGTAATATCTGTGGAAAAATGTTAAGAAATGACAAAGTGCGTGACCATTGTCATTTTACAGGCGAGCATAGAGGATCAGCGCATAACTCATGCAATCTTCTTTATAGAACTGCTAAATTTATACCTGTTTTCTTTAACAATTTTTCCTCTTATGATTGTCATTTGTATATGAAAGAACTTTCTAACTTTGATGGTGATATGAAAGTAATTCCTCTTAATAAAGAATTATACATTTCACTTTCAAAGTTCATTCCAATCGGAAAAAAAGAGAATTTTGAAATTCGATTCTTAGACTCTTTCCGATTTATGGCATCCAGCCTAGAAACGCTGGCAAACAATTTAAGGTTGGGCAATGTCAGAGTACTTACCATACGGAAAATTTGACTTGGTTAATGAGGAAAATCTCCGTATTTTAGATGTGAATAATATACCAGATACATCAACTGTTGGATATATTTTGGAAGTAGATTTAGAGTATCCCCAACAAGGCGAATTGACATAAGGTGGTCTTAATTTGCAACTCTGCGTATTCGCCTTGTATATTTGTTAGTGTAAAATTTCCTGCTGTCAGAATATTTCTTAACGTTTTGATTCATTTGACAGCAGGGAAATTAAGTCAGCTGGCGAATTAAGATCACCTTATATGAATTCGCCTTGATCCCCAACATATGCATTTTTTTTTGCATGTTTTTTATTTTATTTATTGTATCTTCATATATGAACTAACAATAAGTATTCAAATCTTAAATCTAACATATAATTAATAGCCCCGACTAATGTCAGCCATAACTAAGTGATAGTTGTAAATAATACATAAGTAGTGATAAGCAAAAAAAAAGTATTTTCAAGCAGCTTCATTTGGAGTGTTTAGTATTAGAGCCCTTGTATTTCTCTGTTTTAAGTGGATGTATCCAGTACCACTCACAAAAATTTTCCCATTTGAATGAAAACATTACACAAAACTGTGAAGTTTAATAATCGCAATGCTTATTGCTTCGTGCACAGCGATTAAAAGCCTTACGAATGCTTGGAATGCGGTGCGGGCTTTATGCGCACACCTCTGCTTTTAACGCATATGGAACAAACAAAACATATATGTAAGTGATATAATTACAAGTATAGTAAAGCAACCTCAATTTACTCAACATCTTGCAGGCAATTATGCGGCCTCATCTAACACTCAGCAAATCAATTTACAAGAGGAAGATTCCGAAATAGATTCAGACAACAATCTAACGACGGAGGAGGTTATAGAAAAAATATTTGGCACCGAAGACTTAAGCCTGGATCACACGATCGGCACAATGTACCAAATTTCTTCGGCTCGCTGCAATAAAGTCATAAGTAATAAGCCAAAATGGCATTAATACTTAATTAAATCATGAGTAAGTCTATATGGCTTTATTACCAATGCAAGCGTGGTGCAATTATGTAATTATATTTCAATTAGTTGAGAAATAAGGCAAATTTACCTTATTACTTATGAATTTATTTCAGTGAGCCAACGAAAATCGGTACATTGTGCCAACCGTGTGATCCAGGAAGGACATCAAGTAGTCACTTGTGTGGAAGGAGTTAGAATAGAGAGTTTAAATGATAATTAATAAAAGAAATAAATTTTACTATGTATTGTTATTACTTTTAAGTTATAGAGACAGAAAAAAAATATAGTTTTTTATTAATAAATCCAGGCAGATTTCTTGGGGGGTTATATGATTTGGTTCTAAAACAAATTGTATTTGTAATTTTTATACTTTTATTTTTAGAAATTCGAAGTTTTTCTTTCGTATCGAATTACATAGGACCGCGGGAAAAGAATATTTTAGTACATTTATATACTTTGAAAGTTTTGCTGCAGTAGGTGGTACAACTTCCTCGGAATTATCTACTGTCTTGTAGTGCTATTAACTTCTAGATTTATTACAGATTAGGAGCTACACATGTATACATATAGGTATATATTTGTACATCTATGTAAAGTCAAGTAAAGTATTTCCAAAACATATACAATGCAATCTGGAGTAGCTTTGACAATTTCACAGCCCAAAATTTGCACCATTCATGCCACCAATTGGCTAAACTGTAGCCTTGTCATTTTGATATTTTGATACTAAAAATGTAAACAGTCAAAACAAGAACACCCTTTATATGAAAGTTTACTTACCTTTTTCTTATTGTAAATTCCATTTCTTTATTTTTTTCTTAATTATTAATTATTTTATATTATATTTAAATTTTTTTTAGAGTTTTGTTTATTTTTGAATTTTTTTGCTTAACACGAGTGTAATATTTTATTCGCCCACCTTGACGTTTGTTGTGAGCCAAATCGTGTTCTACAAACCCAAATAAACTGACATCTGTTACGTTTTTTTAATCAAACTCGTCAACAGTCGTGTTCTAAAACCCCAAAAAATAAATAATGCTAACATGTTGGCGCTTTTTATTGACGAGTCGTGTTCTACAAACAGGCTATAAGTTAAGTTCTTAAACATTTAACGCTATACAAATGGAAAGTTACACAACACGCTATTGAGGCCTTTTTTGTTGTAAAATTTCTAGCCTTTGCCGGCTATTTTTTGCCGTGTATTTAAGTTTCATTATTCTTTAAATGCATATTTTTATCCATTGTTAAAAAAAAGAATTTCTTATAATTTTTGTTCATGTTAACATATGAATCTGGCAACACTAGCTGTTGTTTTGCATACAACGCGAGAAAGTTGCACACTGTTCAACTTTTTGCGAGGTACGCGCGTCGCGAACTTCTGTGTGTAAATTTCCTTATGAAAACACACTATTTCAACTTTTTTGACAGACGCGTGTATCGCATTAGCGCATTGAACGCGTGTTATGTATTTCTACCTTTATGATATTAATGTTTTTGTACTTCTAATACCTGAGAAATTTGTTTTTTTACAAAAGTAATTTAATAATTATGCTTGTTTCTGTATTTTTTTTCATTTTGAAGTAAACCCTTTTTTTTCTAAGAAATTGCATTTTGTGCCACTTGTTTTTTGAAAATCCCCTCTTCGTGCCCCTTTTTGAAAATTTTCAACGGTAACGCTGTTTTCCTGCAACAGATTTGATCAGCTGACACATTGACATTTACAGTTCTACATTTACAGTCGTGTAATTTTGTCTTTACAGTCGGGTAATTCTTTTTAATAATTGTATCATGAATCATGGTCACAGAAAAATTATTTTGTGTTGTTCGCAGGTGTTGTTAGTCTATGATGGAGAGCTTATAATGGATTCGGAGCTTTCTCGTTTGAAAACTTTTGATGTATGGCCTAAGAACGTTCCAATGTGCACAAGAACTTTGTCAGCTAGGGGTTTTTATGCAACTGGAAATTTATATGAAGTGGAATGTAATTGGTGTCATTGTCGATTCAGTGATTGGGAATTAGATGAAAATATAGAACAACGCCATATTCGCGCAAATCCAAATTGTGAATTTATTGCAAATAGACTGCAATGCGGTAATATACCCTTATCCGTAGTTTCAAGTGCGTTAATCCAATCACAAAATCTGCATGAAGTGCGTGCCAATAAGGAAGAATCCAGAAAACTTGATTTGCTAACTGAGAAGGATCGCTTAGCTACATTTGTAAACTGGCCAGTAAGAATGAAATGAGTTCTTTAAAATATAAAAATATGTATAACTAAATTTTTAAATTAATTATAAGAATCCAAATATTTCGCCGTCATCATTAGCCAAAGCTGGATTTTTTTATCGTAATCAGTCTGATGAGGTTCAGTGTGCATGGTGCAAGGGGGTGATAGCTCAATGGGAAAAACAAGATAACGCTTTTGATGAGCATCGTCGATTTTTTCCGGAATGTCCACGAGTACAGCTGGGTCCTTTAATAGAAATAGCAAATGATGACAGTCGTGACTTAGGTGTACAGCAACTATCACCTCCCAAAAATCCACAATACTCTTCATTGCAGGCTAGAATGCGAACCTATTCAAATTGGCCGATATCAGATATACAAAGTCCAGAAGACCTCGCTGAAGCGGGACTTTACTATCAAAAAGTTGATGACCAAGTAAGGTGTTTTCATTGCAATATGGGTTTAAGAACATGGGAAAAGGAAGATGATCCTTGGTTTGAACATGCAAAATGGTAAGTTGGTCCTATTGATTGCCACAATCTATTCATATTAAAACTCATCTATGTAATTAAAGTTTTATTTATTTAAAAAAAAAAAAAAACAGCTCATAGAGCCATATATAGTTGGTAGAGTAATATAAAAATTTAAATATAATTATGTAGGCAACAACTATTAAAACATTAAAGATTATATAACAAACAATAGTTAGAAAAATTTTATCTTCATAAAGGTATACATACATATAAACATATGTATATATATGTATATTCATATACACACACACATAACTAAAGTCTAAAATAAAATGACAATATGTAATGCGCTTTAAATTGTATACGCAAAAATTACTAGAAAAAAATATAGGTATTTAAGAAAAAGTTAATTGTTAAAAACTATTCGAAGAAGCATATGCTACAAGATTTCTCTTGAATGTGAAACGTGAAATTCCCTAAGAGAACGGGGTTTTGAAAATACATTTTGAGCGATTTAAATTTGTTTGCTTGTACCTAGCGGGCAAAAGCGATCGACTCACAGCCGTCTTGCAACTGCCTGAGACGATTTTCATATTAACCGCCGCATTAATGAAAAATTCAAATCGATGCCAAGCTGATGTGTTTGATCTGATATAAAAGATTTTTTGCAAGTGGATATAAGATCTAAAAAAAGTCTACTACTTACATATGTATATGGTTTTTCGCTTAGAATTTAGGAAATCTTCGAGAAAGCAAATTAAAATCTTGTTTTTTTACCAACTTTGGTCCACTTTTCTGCTAATGGAAAAATCTTGTTCGATTTAGAAAAAGAAACACGAGTAAAACAAAATATTTACCATCTAGAAAAAAATTTTGGTATCTAAAGGTCAAAAGTTATACGCAATTTATTATTTATTTCCCAGCCCAGTGAAAAAAATGGAAGTCATTCTAGCGGAAGTATATTTTCATTGCTTCCAAAAACTCGATATTTTTAATTTGCCGAGAGTGAGCAAAAAACCATGTAGAAGCTTATTTTAGTCACACAAAACCTTGTAACTCCTCCATAGTGTTAGAAAATACTCACCAGAATTTAAAAAAAATTATTTTTTTAAAGAAATTTATGAATTATTTTTAGTCTAAATTTAAAAGTTATTTGCTTAAATTTAAATGAAAACACTGTTTCGGGCTTAAATTGTTAAAAAGGCAACTATTTACCATTTTTCCTAGATGAAAATATTATCATAGAACACAAAAAAGGGAATTTTTCTTAATATCGCTTCCAATTCAGTGACCAGGCATCGAAAAAGAGAACTTCTTGAAATGACAACCCTATGAAAAAATCATTAGGTCCGATCGAAATTTGCACTACTTCCGCATCGTAAACTCTACATTTTCATGACTTTTTTGGAGTCTCTTTTTTTACTGGGAGCAACACTATGGAGGAGTTACAAGGTTTTGTGTGACTAAAATAAGCTTCTACATGGTTTTTTGCTCACTCTCGGCAAATTAAAAATATCGATTTTTTGGAAGCAATGAAAATGTACTTCCGCTAGAACGACTTCCATTTTTTTCACTGGGTTTATTTAAAAAAAAATTGCAAATTTTGAAAGCTAAAAAATTTATTGAAAATCTGACAAATTTAAGTTAAAAAAAACGCAAATTTCAAGTTTCATATCAAATTGGAACAAATCGAGTTAAGGGGCCCCTCTAAAATTAAAAAAAAAGTATGCTATCCTATCGAAAATTAAAAAATAAACAAATATTTCCATACGAATTTTCTCCACCATGGTATTTCCCGACACGGCGCAGTCTAATAACGATTTTCTGCATTGCCAAGTTCTTCTAACAACGTTTTCTGCACTGCCGGCCTTCGGCTGGCCTCACATAACAAGAAGTTTAAACTACCACTCAAAAACATCAAACTTAATTATATGAGATTAAGTTAATTTTCAGATTAGCTAATTAGAGAAATAAACTAATCTTAATATCGAACTCAAAAAGTCGCCCTAATTCTTTGTAAATTTAAATTTGAGTACATAAAATTTTAAAAGGATAAAATAACGATACCTCTAGTGTTTTGTAAAAATACTATTATTTGAACGATTTTAGTAAATATTTCTTCGAAATAGCTTTGACTTTCATCTTCTGGAAGTAGTTTAGCTTCTACGTTCAATTCAATAGAGCTAGTTTTCCATTTTTGTCGAATATTGGACATATAGGGCTCTGATGTGCATAATAAAATAGTATGCAAGTCTGCATTAGTACAATATCAGGAAATTTTTCATGTGTTGTGCTCGCGAAAGAGTCTGTAGTCTTTGTTTCTCTTATTTATTTATTTATATTATAAGCTATAGTAAGAAACTAGTTAATATAACTTATATTAGAAAGCAATGGCTACTGAGGCCTTCAGCTTTTTTAAAAAAAGGAACAAATTAATATATGTATGTAGGTATATTGAAATATTGCTGATAAATTGGATTTAAAGGATATGCAAAATAAGTTTTTATGAATGTGCGTGGTTTTAGATGTCTTTGTACATACATATATGTTGCTGTAAGGATTAGTGAGATGGATGGAAGGATTAGTGAGGTATGTGGTAGGGTTCATCAGGAGGAAACGATTTCGGCATGATACGAACAGAATCATGATACAATTATACTAGGTACATGCACGACTACAACAAAAATACAACACAAAAAAACACATGTAATTTGTTGGTATAAACAAACAAAAAATTGTCAGAGACAACTGTCTTTTGTTTATAAAAATAATAATTACAGGGTAACTAAACTACAATTGCAGACGCGGAATTTGCATGATTATAGTTATTCAGTGTTGCCAATCTGTGTGTAGTTAGACAGTGTGTAATTTCTACTCACATGTGTAGGCCATGTAATTAAATTCTTGTATAATCTGTGTGTAATTCTACTTTGAGTTCTATTTTTATTTGTTTTTGTTTTAATTTTAGACTACACAAAAGATGTGTAGTGCAATTTTCTTCAATGTGTAATTGTAGACACAGCGATCTGCAAATTCATTGGCAACACTGTAATCATTTTGTTTACACACATACACTAACATTTTCGCAGCTTGTAAATAAATTTTGACAATTATATGCAATGTATACATTAACTGGCTGGGCTTGTGCATGGACCTGTTATAATTGTATCATGTTGTCAGCTACTGAGGGTCAGTAAAGTACCCAGGAGACGTACAAAAAACCCATCAATCACATAGTTGTGTACGTGCAGTCGTTTTTTTTCGGCTACACGTACACGTTGTCGGCACTGATTGATGAGAATCAAAAAATTTTGATATTTTTATTTGACGGCTGATTATTTGAACGTCTCCAAATCTGATTGACGAAAAAACGTCATTTGCTTTTGTTATTTGTTGTGTGACGACATGAAAAGTGCGCGGATGAAAACAATTAATTTGCACTTTATGAAAATTTAACATTGTTCTTTGTAAAAAAACCAAGAAGTCTACTGCTTTACAGTTTTATTATTATTATAAATATAATATTATCTAATATTATTAAGTTTAATGGATAGCATGATACAACAATATAAAGGTTAAACCATTCTCTTTTTTCGTCGCCATATTAACCTTCTGACGTTTGTCCCAATTATTTTTTACTCTCAAAATTAATGCTACCGTATTCAGTTGTAAAATCCGTGCTTTTTGTTTATTTTTTGACTTGTTTTGTTAATTTAAAAATTAAAAATAAAAAATTTTCTAATAAAAAATATTGGACTGATATATTAGGTTTGTTTTTTTACTTTTGCTGCGAAAATTTTAAAATCTACTCTAAAAAAGAGCTGTTACTGAAAAAAGTGCGAACGCAAAAATAGTAAAAATTAGTAAGATTAAAGAAACAGCTGACTCGAACTGCACATAGTGTTGAAAAATATATGTATAAACTTTTCACTATTCAACTCTTTTTCTTACTGGTACACGGTACAATATTTTTATAACACGAACAATCTAAGAATAAATTTTGTAATTTATGTAATATGTAATATTTGTAATTAATTTATTTTTGATTTCCTGGTTTTGTTGGTTAAATTAATAAAAATTACATGACTATTTGTTAATGTTACTGATTACTCCAAAAGCAAGTGTAATACTAGGTAACTGTGAACGTGATCACACGTTACTACTATTTTATACCACCGTGTGTTCTGTGTTGTTTTCTTTTATGCACTCATCCTTAGATACATAAATTATTATTATTCCGCCAGACATTGTACTGGCAACCCTACAAGAAATGAATGACCGAAACTAACACAAACAAAACAATTTTACTAACACACATGCAACAATTTAATTGTTATCGGAGCTTAAGTTAAGTTAAGTTAAGTTACTACTTCTATTTTACTCAGATCGTATTCCCTTTTTATTAATATTAAAGAACTAATAAATGAATTATACAAATGAATAAAACCAATGTTTTATTTACATGGTGCCGAAACCCGCGTTGTTCTTAATAAATAGGAGAAATAATACAGTTCTCAGTAGAGAATAAAGAAAAAGTAAATTAATACACAGCAAACCAATTGTTTGCTGAACGGTTTCAAAAAAAAAGGTAATGAACAATTTAAGCGAATCATCCACGCCACGGGAAATACCCACACCTGCAACGCCAGCATCTCACAACATGTCGGATACATACAATTTTCTAAGACCACCGAAGCCCCTAGCAATAGAGCACGATAAGGATATGGGTAAAGAATGGAAGCTGTGGAGACAGCAGTATGAATACTTTGAGGTAGCTACTGGCTTAAACGCTAAACCAGCGAACATACAACTGGCAACTTTTATGTCAGCGATTGGCTACGCTGCAATACAAATATACAACTCACTACCAATTGTAGAAGGGGAAAAACTACCGGAGGTAAAACAAAAATTTGAAAAATATTTCACTCCAAAGTTAAACACGACCTTCGAGCGGTATAAGTTCCACAAAATTGTACAAAATGAGGGTGAAACAATCGACGAATACATCACCAGGCTAAGGCTACAAGTCCAAAATTGTAATTTTGAGCAGCTCGCTGATGGACTTTTAAGAGATCAGCTCATATTAAGGATTAAAAGCGACACGCTTCGTACCAAGCTGCTATCAGATGACATTACGTTGGATAAAGCACTCCAAATTTGCCAAGCTACTGAACTAGCCCAGAAACAAACGGCCGAAATAAATAACAATAATGAAGGAAAAAGTATAAATCTGGTAAGACAACATAATAAAACAAAAACCTTTGATTGCAGAAATTGCGGGAAGAATCATGCGGTACGCAGTTGTCCGGCATATCGCCATGTTTGCAAAAAATGTAAAAAAGAACACCATTTTGAAAAAATGTGCAAAACAAAAGCAAAAGCTAAACTTAACAAACACAGAGACGTTGCATATTGCGAACAAGAATTATTTACAAAGGACAGCGAAGGCAGTGATTCCGAACTGTTTATCGGGTCAGTTACAAATAATGTTAGAAATTACAAGGATAATTTCTCAGAAACAGTAATAATTGAAAATAGCAGGTATATTATCAAATTGGACACGGGTGCGCAGTGTAACGTATTACCAAAATCTGTAGTGGATAAAATACAAAATTATAATAAAGATATGAAAATTAAACCAACAAGTGTGCAACATCTAGTGTCATTTGGTAACAATAAAATGGACGTTTTAGGCGAAATTATAGCCAACTGTGAAATTGCTGGGAAATTGTGTAAAGTCAACTTCAAAATAGTAGATGAAAATGTCAGACCTATTTTAGGTGCAGAAGCGTGTGAAAAATTACAGCTGGTCAAAAGAGTATACGAACTCCAAATTGATAAAAACCTATATGAAGGCTTAGGCTGTATAAAGAATTTTGCATACGATATAGATCTAGTTGATAACCCAGAATTTGAAATTTGTCCGGCCAGGAGGGTAGCATTTAAGATTAGAGATCAAGTAAAAAAGGAGCTTGATAACATGGTAAAAATGGGCGTAATAGAGCAAACAAGTTTGCCAACTCCTGCGGTATCACCAATGGTAGTGGTACGCAAAAATAACAAAATCAGAATTTGCATTGACCCAAGTGTAAACAAGAATATTAAACGCCGCCACTTCCCAATGAACACCCTGGAGGAAATTAGTGCTCAGCTAAAAGGAGCAAAATATTTTTCAATTCTGGATTGCAAAAAAGGTTTCTGGCAGGTACCAGTAACGGATCATTCAAAGCAAATTCTAACATTTTCAACACCTTGGGGTCGCTATTCGTGCAAAAGACTACCCTTCGGCATCTCATCAGCAGCCGAAGTGTTTCAAAGCATTATGCAAAAACTATTTTCGAAACTGCCAAATGTAAAAGTCGCAATAGACGATATACTAATACACGCTAACAACCTACAAGAACTACGTGAAACTACAGACAAAGTGATCGAAATTATTAGGGCAAATGGCCTAAAGCTAAATAAAGAAAAATGTCTATTTGAGCAGAACAAAATAAAATTTCTAGGCCACGTTATCAGTGACGCTGGATTAAATCCAGACCCAGACAAAATAGAGGCTGTCAGCCGCCTCAAAACTCCGGAAAACCGAAAACAACTGCAAAGAGTTCTAGGCAAATTTACATATTTGAGCAAGTTTATTAAGAATTTTTCACACATTACAGCTCCCCTCCGCCAATTACTAGAAAAATCCAATTCATTTTACTGGGACTCTAGTCAACAAAAAGCTTTTGAAGAACTAAAACAAGCTATTAGCAAACCCCCAGTACTAAAATTATATGATGTCAACAAGGATGTAAAGTTGCAAGTCGACTCCAGCTCATAGGCTATGGGTGCAGTTCTACTACAAGAGGAACAACCAGTGGCGTACGCTTCCAAATCCCTTACAGAATGTCAATCTAGATACTCTCAACTAGAAAAAGAAGCACTCGCAGTCAAGTTTGGTTGCAAAAAATTTCATCAGTACATCTGGGGCAAACAAATTACCGTAGAATCCAACCACAAGCCGTTGGAATCAATTTTTCAAAAACCATTGCATTCATCGCCCTCAAGACTGCAAAAAATCAGATTAGGCCTACTAACATACAATCCTAGAGTAGTATTTAAGCCGGGCATTCATATGCACCTAGCAGATCCACTGAGTCGCGACTGTCTTAATAATATCAACAATGAAGAAGAAGAAAATTTTGAAATACAAACTATATTGGCTATCTCCGATAAGGAACTAGAAATCTTGAAAAGGGAAACAAAAAATGATAAAACCAGTACGTTGCTAATTAGCCTAATCCGCAATGGGTGGCCAAAATTAAAAGACGAGTTACCTGCAGAACTAAAGCAATTCTGGAACTTTAGGGATGAACTGTCAACAAACAATGATGGCATTATCTTTAAAGCTGCAAAAGTGTTCATACCCCCCAATATGAGAGCCAGTATCCTAAAATACATTCACAGCGGACATTTCAGTTACGCCAAAAGCGTTCGAATGGCCAGAGAATCAGTATTTTGGCCACAAATGAGCAAAGAAATCCTAAATTGTGTTAATAAATGTGCCGCATGTCAAGTTTACCAGCGAAACAACAAAAAACTAATAATTGGCCAAAAAGAGATTCCTAGTCACGGTTTCGAAATAGGTGCTACAGACTTGTTTCACTTTAACAACGAAGAATACATTGTCTTCATTGACAGCTATACCGGCTATCTCAAATTTCAAAAACTTTACGAAACTACAACCAAACAAGTAATCTTATTTTTGAAAGATATATTTTCCACATTTGGCCCACCGCTAACGTTAGAATCAGATAACGGGCCACAATTTTCAAGCAACGAGTTTAAAAGTTTTTCAACGAGCTGGAAATTTAATCACCGTACCAGCTCCCCATACCATCCAAGAGGCAATGGATTAGCTGAGAAAGCAGTACAGATTGCAAAAAACATACTTAAAAAATCAGCATATGATAAAAGCGACCACCACTTAGGACTTCTAAATTACATCAATACCCCAATCTTGGGTCACCGTCCAAACGCTTATTTGGCCATGGTATCCGAAGCATGCTGCCAACTGTAAAGGAAACATTGTTATCAGCTGAAAGTAAAAGAATTTCAGAATACCTGAAAGAAGAAAGAGAAAAGCAAAGCGCATATGCAAACCGTGGTGCCACCAACAACCTCCATCAGCCTGTTAAAGGAGATACTGTCATCACGCGCACGAATACTCAAAAAACCTGGAAACCAGCAACCGTAAATACACAAATCCACCCTCGATCATACCTACTCCAAGATGCGAAGGGAAATTTGTACCGCAGAAATTTGGCTGATATTCGACATACCCAAGCGGAAATAAAAACAACGCCAGATGTCGTCGCGGAAAAAACAGAGTTTAACATTCCACCCAACACCACTAGTACTCACTCATCACCCGACAGCATCGAACACAACAGTCGTCCTCAGTCTACCGCGATCACCCAATCGGTAAACGACAACTTCAAACCACCACCTGTGCTGAGAAGATCGACCAGAGTTAAAACGAAACCTAACAGGCTGGACCTGTAGTTGTCCTCGAAAGAAGAAGGATGTGAACGTGATCACACGTTACTACTATTTTATACCACCGTGTGTTCTGTGTTGTTTTCTTTTATGCAGTCATCCTTGGATACATAAATTATTATTATTCCGCCAGACATTGTACTGGCAAGTTACTATTTCTATTTTACTCAGATCGTATTCCCTTTTTATTAATATTAAAGAACTAATAAATGAATTATACAAATGAATAAAACCAATGTTTTATTTACAGTAACCATATACCTTACAGTTTTACAACTCAGAATAATTTGAATAATTTGCAAAACAAAAGGATCACAAAGTAAATTAGAATGTATATATGTATATAACTTTTTCTAAATTTTTAAAATTTTTCGTTTGCTTACTTTTTATTTGTTTACATTTTGAATCATATGTTTTTATCTTACTAAACTTTACTACGACAAATTTCTGCAGTAAAAATTTGCAAAACATCGAGAACTGTCACTTTACTCTCTCAATTTGTGTTCTCATTTACTGCATTTTGGGTACGCGAACGCAATTAGTAAAATGCAATAAAGTTCAGTAAAAATTGTTAAAAACTTTTGAGTACGCGAACGCAGTTATTACAATAGCTGCACTACCAAGTAAGGTATCAATGTTCTGCGAAGAAAGAAAATAGCAACAACAGCAACAGTGGTGTGCGGTAAGGAATTGAGCGGTCTAACACATACATATGTACATATTTAAGTGTTTATTAGTCTTTCGAGCAATTGGTTGTGAAGATTGACCAACACAAATTGAAAGTGCTCATGTGATGTCTGGGTTTAGTGGCGTTGCAACATTGTGTGGTGCCATGACGTTGGCACACAATGGAGAACTTGTCAACAGCGAGTTGTTAAGAGTGAGGTTTTGGGAGGTTTATCTACACATAGTAGCAGTAAACTTATTATTATTGCAGCCGCCAAGGGTTGGGTGGTTTCAAGCGAGTCTTGTGAGTTTCTTTGGATAGGCGCCTACTAAGTTCGAGAAACCGGGCCAGATGAAGTTAAACTTATCCAGAACGGTTATCGTGATGTCAATATTATTGAAAGGGTGGAGTACAAGAAAATCGCTGCTCATATTTAGTTATGCTGGCATGCAACTATTTTCATACCTATGTACATATTTATGTACATTTAAATTAGGGAGTAACGAATACCGATTACGATATATTGGCGATATTTCTGATTTGCTGATGTATCGATATCGGCGATATTTTACTGTCGATACGGCGATACTTTTTAAATTTTTTTAGATCTGTTTTGAACAAACAATTCAATTTTCAACGATTTTTTTGCGTAAAAACTTAGAGAAATAATATATTAAAAGCAGAACATAAAGTCTAAACAGAAAAATTAAACGGTTCTTTTGTTTTGCTTTGCACCATAGTAGTGAAATGTTCTCTCAATGGTAAATCATGTATGTATTAAAAAAATAATTTGTTTTTTGTTAAGAATGAATTCAGATATCAATTTTAAATATTAATAATCTCTTACACTTTAATTTAAAAGGTTTTGTTAATTTTAACTTAAGTTCAATATGCGTATCGGTATCGGAATCGGTATCGGTATCGTCGATATTTCTCTTTGAGTATAGGTATCGGATCGGCCAAACGGATTATCGTTACTTCCCTAATTTAAATAATGTTTATATATGGGATATAAAATACAATTACATATAATGGCTTCACAGATTGAATGTTTTTTAACCCCCGACCAAAAAGGGGTGTTATAAGTTTGTAGTGTCTCTATGTATCTGTGTGCGTCTGCCCGTGTCCGCGTACTGACCAAACGGCTGGACTGCTGATTTAGTTTTATATGTTTGAAACGTGACTATATCGAGAGGCTTCCTAGCTATGTTTTAAGAAAATCGGTTTAGCCGTTTAGAAGATAACACATATTCTCTAACGGTCTAATTCATAAATGATTATTAATAGGATTTTTACACTTACTCACATCTTTCATCAATTTGGCAAGATAATAACATCTTGCCATAAGAATTATACAGGGCTTAATGTTCAACATCTTTCAACATCTTCAGAAGATGTTCCTATCTCACTTTGTTCCATTCAACATCTTTCGATTAGTTTAGTGTCATCACTAGTAAAAATGTATACAACTATATACACACATGCATACATACTACAGGGTGGCCCAGAAAGACCGAAGTGGTGTAAATTCCTTATATGTAACTTTTTATTTAAGACATATTTTTTTAATTTTTTGTTTTTTAAATACAGTAAATTTATAGGGAATATTTTTAGATTAGTTGTTAAAAATGATATCCCGCAAGTGGAGGCCATTTTCTGCTTCGCATAAATGATCTCTTTTCAACACATTTTCCATGACCTTTCGCAAAACTTCCGGTGTTATGTTGTTAATTTCGTCTGGAATATTGGTTTTTAATTCCTCAATAGTCCTAGGCTTATTAACATAAACTTTCCCTTTTAAATAACTCCAAAGGAAACAGTCTGGAGCGGTTAAATCCGGGGAACGCGGAGGCCAATTAAAATTGCTTCTACGCGAATTTATTCTTTCCCCAAAGATGTCGCGTAAAATAGCCATTGTGGCCCTCGGAGTGTGCGCTGTGGCTCCATCCTGTTGGAACCATATTTGCGGATGGTATTCCACGGCTGGCCTTACAAAATTTTCCAATATGGCCCGATATCGATCACCATTGATGGAAATGGCGACATCTCTTTCATTTTCCAAAAAATATGGACCAATGATCCTTTCTGAAGAAACACCGCACCAAACAGTACACTTAACTGGGTGTAATTGTCGTTGATGAAGTACTCTCGGGTTTTCCTTAGCCCATATCCTAAAGTTTTGCTTGTTAACAAACCCATTTAATTGGAAATGGGCTTCGTCACTCATAAATAAGTTATGAATAATGGAAATGGAAAGAGCACATTTGTGCGAAGCAGAAAATGGCCACCACTTGCGGGATACAATTTTTAATAACTAATCTAAAAATATTCCCTATAAATTTACTGTATTTAAAAAACAAAAAATTAAAAAAATATGTCTTAAATAAAAAGTTATAAGGAATTCACACCACTTCGGTCTTTCTGGGCCACCCTGTATAAACATGTATACATATTAGTGAAGCACGAATATTCGTATTCATATTCGAATTGTCGAATATTCGGCCATTTTCCGGCGAATATGAATACGAATATTTTTTTCTAAGAAATTAAATAAATACATGCATAAATCCTAAACGAAATTTAAATAAATGACTAAAAATTTTAGATTGTACAAATACATTAATTTTTTTATAGAAATTTGTGCTTTGTATCATTTTCAAATATTATTTAATGACGATCATTAAAATTTTGGGTACTGTTTACATAACAATTTTTAAATATTTTATATTGCATATAATATTCGTATTCGCGAATATCTTTTCAAATATTCGTATTCGTATTCGCGAATATCGCCTAAAATACTCGTATTCGTATTCGCTAATATCAAAAATTCACATTCGTTACATCACAAATACATATGTATGTATGTATGTATATCTACATACGCATGTACATATGTATGTACATGCATTCAGGCCTACCTTTTGGAATATTATTCCCACAGAAATATCTGCAACTACTCCAAGATTTTATTATATACATATGTACATATATTTATGTACATATAAGTATAATAAAATCTTGTATATATTTTTCCAAATCGAAATAAATGACATAAAAGTAATTGCAAATTTCTACAAGCTGCTCGGACTCGAAATTTTTGCACATAAAAAAAGTACTCGAAATAGTATTTCTTCATCATCGTCGTCCGCTAGCATAATTTCTACTAATTCTGCTTATTGTAGCATTAATTGTTTCTACTCCTCAGCAAGATAAGCAATTAAATAAATTTCTACTGAATTTTTAAATTCCATGTAATTTTTTAATTTTTAGTTGCTCATACTCGTAAAAATAGTATTATAATAATGACAGATGAAAGATCTTGTAATGTAAACAGGTTTTTTCAATTTTCAACATATTCCACGCATTCCTCAAAGATGTGAGTGAGTGCAAAAAAGTCAAAAATCGCCAAATGTGTATTCATAAATGATTAATAGCCTATTAGACGTTTAATAAACGTTTCATAACTCAGAGATTTTTAATGTAGCCTCTATGCTACTTTAAGCTTTTGATATACAATTATAAATAATATTTTCTTGATTTTTGTATCCCTTATGTGAGATTTTCTGTGGTTTCTCACTTTTATGTTTCTTGTTTATTCTTATGCATGTCTCCTGAATAATGTTCTTGGGCAAATGTATTAATTTATGTAAGTTGGTACATGTATGTATGTATGTATAATTGTACAAAAAGAAAAATACATACATATAAACATCGTTGAAAATTAAAGAAATCCCATTCATTGGCAAAAAGAAAAATAGAATTATAAACATACCCAATCAGCATTTTATGAAATTAATGATCATATTCGAGTCTTTTCCGACTCCTCCGCACGTTTGAAATAAGCATTTATGCTCTCGTTCTCGAGTCGAAAATGACTGTTCATTCGGGAGAAAATGGTACCCTACCCGCGAGTCTTCTAAAAGAGTCTTTTATGACTCGCATTTCTGATCAATTTCGATTCACTTTCGGGACAGTTTGTGGTACTATTTCAGTTTTTTTTTGTTTTAAATTTTTATATTTTCTTGATTTTAACGCACGAGCTTGCTGTTTGTTTTTGTTTCCTAAACAAATCACTCTTTAAATTTTTCTGGGAAACATTTTCGAGTCATATTTTAAGCGCAGAACTGACTAATCAGTTTTTGATCATCTAAGGCAGTATAGAAAAATACTCAGTTTGGTAAAAAAATCTTCCACATGCTGACTGGGTAAGGGCATATGTAAGTACAAGCATACGTATGTATGTATGTATGTACAATAACATTTTAAAATTAAAACAAAATAGTGATGCATAATCGACCGCTATAAAATGAGTGTTTGCCTACCTCTGTACTCGGCCGAATATACATAAATGTGTTTAAATACAATTTTTTGTAACATATAAATTTTTTTTTGATAACAATAAGCATTAAACACATTCACCACAGCAAGCTACCGGCTACAAAATGTCAAAGATAGAATACACATGTTTATATGAAAATAATTATTTTGAAGGCAACAAGGCAACAGGCTATAGGTTGTTGCCCGTGCTACATTTGTCGTTGTAGTCAAATTAAACTAATTTCTATTTTTTATGGCTGCAAACCAAAAACAGTGTTGACAGTATAGCAAAATAAGTTAAACAAATTATTGCCAAGAAATATTTTTTATTGCAAAATAAAAAAGAAAGTTAAAAAATTTTAATGTCAATTACAAAAGTAATTATATTTTTGCAAAGCAAAAAACGACAATTCGCAAAAAATTGCAAAATTTAAAAAAAAACCATAATATTGATTAAGAATCGATAAAACTGTAAAGAATGCAAAAAATTCACGAAAATTCGCAAAAAGTTTCTGTCAGCGGCATGATGACAAAGTTTAATAATGTTTTAAAATCTTAAAAACTGTTAGGAAGCTAAAAGATACGCAAAAAGTCGCTTTTATTGCGAACTTTGCAAAAAAATCGCGAGAATTTGCAAAATTCTAAATAAGCCATAATATTGTTTAAAATCGCTAAAACTTTAAGGAATGCAAAAAAATTTGGCAAAAATCGCGAAAATCACGAAAACTTGCAAAAACATATTAACAGCGGGATGATAACAAAGTCTAATATTGTTTAAATATCGGCAAAAATGTTTGGAGGTTGAAAGCATGCAAAAAGTCGCATTTATCGCAAAGTTTGCAAAAAATCGCGAGAAGTTGCATTCTTTGGAACAAGCCTTACTTTTGATCAAAAATTGTCAAAACTATAAGGAATGAAAAAAATTCGCTAAAATCGTGAAAATTAAGAAAATTTGCATAAACTTATTATTCGCGGGATGATAAAAAAGTCTATTATTGTTTAAAAATCGGGAAAAATCTTAGGAAACTGAAAACATGCAAAAGGTCGCTTTTATTGTGAACTTTGCAAAAAATCGCGAAAATTTGCAATATCGGAAGCAAGCGCTAAAATTTATTAGAAATCGCGAAAGCCATTAAAATATAAAAAGTTTGGAAAAAACGCGAAAAAATCGCAAGTTAGCGAAATTTTGCTAAACGTTTTGAAGAAATTACTTAACCTATAAATAGTAAAATCCGCAAAAAATAAACTGATTTGTTGTTATATTTTTGAAGAAACTATTTTATTATAATAAATGTGAAATATTTGAAAGCGGCACTGAAACATATATTTATGGTGCTGCTGCCGTCTTCAAAATAATTAAGTAACTGGCTAGCAGGCAACATTTGCTGCCAGCGCCACTTGTAGTCATGTAGCCATGTAGCCTGCTGTGGTCTATGTGTTTAATGCTTTTTTTCTTCGATTCAAACAGACTATCTAGATAATCGATTCTTCGTTGTATGCATCACTAAACATAAAATGGAAGCGAAAGTAGCATGATGTTGCCAACATGAAATTACGAAAGAAGCAAAATCGTTTAATAGTTAATTCACTGATATTAATCAGTTATGAATACATATTTTTATTAGAGCTTAAAGCAAAATCTGTTTCATAAGATATGTACAGATTAAAGCTGAAATAAGGAGTTTTTATGAATTAGACCGTAAATATATTCGGGGAATTTTAAAATTATTAATATTTGTTCTTATTTAGTCGCCATGCGGATTTCTTGTTTAAAGATTTTCTACATCAAAGGCTTAAGGAAAGATATGCAAAAAAATCTTTATTCAACGAAGCCACTATTCGACATATCACCTATTTATTCAACAACGGGTTAACTTAAAAAATTCTATTAATTAAACTCAAATTATACATTTCAAAAAGCATTCCTAAATAAAAGTTACCATTATATGTATGTGGCAACGTTTTCCTCTCTGTTTACAAAAAAAGAGTATTCAAATAATTTGGGTAAAAGTCATAATTAATTTTAAACGTCAAATGTGGTTTTACCTTTATATTATTAGGTGCGTTTGAGTACTTTTTCAGTAAAATACAGTAACTGAGTTAATACTGAGTAATTTATAGAAATTACACAGAAAAAATTATTCTTGATTTTTTTTCAATTAAGTTATTGCTTAGAAAAAAATAATATTTTTTTATTAATATTTTAATTGAATATATGTTTATTTTAATTGAATTTACTGCTCTATCAAAAAAGTGTTATCAACAGAGTTTAACTCAGAATAGTATGATATGGTTAACAATATTGTATGTAAATATTATAATTTTTCTTTTTATGTGCAAAAATCGAGCTGTTTTTTATAGTATGCCACATTGTTTTGAAAAAATATTTTCAATTAAATTACCCAATTAATCTTTTAATTGGTTTTGAAATAAAAACAACTACTCAGCTTATATATTTTTTTTTGATTCATAGTAATTTTGACATGCGTGGAATAAAAATAAAATATTAAAAAAAACAGAAATTCATTTTGTTCCCTTATTTCAAAGTCGTCGTCCATACAGTGAAACATTTGCTGCAAAACATTTGAGTTTGTTGACGAGAAGGGAGAGAGGAATGGCAAAGGGTACTTTGTTTCATGTACACGAAGTTCTTGTTAAGTACGTCATTCTCGCCTCATTCTTATGAAAAATATATGAGAAAATGTATTAACCTGCAAAACAAAAACTTCACAATGTGGACACGAATGCAGTTTCAAAATAGAAAACAAAAATGTTTTGCAGCAAATGTTTCACTGTATGGACGACGACTTAACAATCAGATCATAATAAGAAACACAAGCTTATAGAGTCCATAGAGTCAATTAATATAGACCAAATGTGAATTGTAATCTTAGTATATTGCCGATATTTGGGGTCCGATGCAAATGGTCTTGCGTAAGTATGTATGTATGTATGTATGTATATGTAGTATATGGAAAATATTGTAGCCTCCCAGCATACCATATGCGCTCTAAATGAGCTCATAAAGACTCTTTTGTCGGAGCGCTGACGCTCAAAATAAGTTCATAAAATAATCATAAACAGTCATAAAACGCTCATATTTGAGTGGCTTTTTCCAATAAACTGGTCACTCATGAAAGAGCTCTAAATTTTATCCATAAAAGAGTATTTTATGACTCTTTTTATTTTTAATATTACATGCTGGATTTTCTTTTCTTAATTTATTTGAACGTAGTTCACTTATTATTAATTTGCTTTCTTTTAAGCTTGCTATTTTCATTATTTTAATTATGTATTATTTTTATATTTATTATAAAATAACTCACAATTTTGTCTTTACGCTTCCAAAAATATTCACTACTGAATCAATTTGTGTAACTTCTTCTTCTGCTTAGCTGGAATTTACCGTTATCTGGCAGCGTGCAGAAATTACTCATAAAAATCACATAAAATCTATCGTTTATGAGCTCAGAAATATGCGCGCAGAAACCAAGCATAAAACACTCATAAAATTTACCGTTTATGAGCTCAGAAATTTACACGCAAGAAACACTCATAGAAAGTCATAAAATCGATCGTTTATGAGCTCAGAAATATGCACGCAGGAAACACTCACAGAAGCTCATAAAATCGCTCATATATGAGCTCATATATAAGAGCGCTCCGATAATGGTATGCTGGGCTTTCTTTAAAATCCAATCACAAAATACACACACAATTCAAAGTATGGCTACGATATTCTGCATTTACCTTTACGCAAGACTCTCAAACAACGAGTATGGCCATTGTACTTTTGTGCACCATTCGAAATTCAAAAGCCAGTTAGGTTTTTGGTACAATACACAAATACTTAAATTTTTTATACATACATACATATTTACATAACATAATTTTTTATAAATTTTTTTATACTATTTGATTTTTTCTATATGTCAATTACTATTTTAATAGAATCTTTAAAAAATTTTAAGTAGGTATTTAATTCAATTTTAAAAATATTTCAATTAAATATTTAAAAATATCTCAATTAAATTTTAATTGATTCCTTAAAAAACTATCAATTAAATTTTTAGTTAATATATTTTTTTAATTGAAAAAATCAACAAAATTTCAATTAAAATGGATGAGTTAATACTACAATTTCCGTGATTGGTTGAAAAGTAATTAATTTTTTAACTGAATCTTTGTTTTTTTAATTGAATCTTGTTTTTACTTTTTTCTGTGTACTCTCGAAAAAAAAAGTTTGCATATAAAAGTTCGCGAACGGAAAAATTGTAAAATCCAGTAAAATATACACAAAAGCTGATTGACAATTTTGGCGCTAAAAATTTATAGATGTGTATTTGCAAAAAAAAAAAAAGAATATATATACATAAATATGTATAAATATATACATATCTTCAGGTAATTACCCAGCAAAAAATTCTTATTTGGAAGCACTAACAACTGAGGGAAGCAATGTATTTGCTTACTTGATAACAAAAGCTTCGAAAAATTCTTCTGAAAAGCACTAACGTAAGGCGGGCTCTCACAAAATTTATATATTTTTACAAGGCAAGACAAACAAATTCATGGCTTTTTGGAAGCTAAATGTATTGCTTCTAGCTGGCTCATCTCGAGCAAAACAAAATGCCTTATTCATGCGCAACAGCAAAGTGATTCTGTAACACTGTCTCCCTTACAAAAACGCGTCTGGAAAGCAGTAATTTTTGGTGGGTACTGGCCAGCCGTATGGAACAAATACGTGTTTTCGATAAAATTGATGACGATTTTTTTCCACTTGTTTTAAAAAAATAGACGATAGAATGTTTTGTTTAATAATAAAAGTAATAGACACATATGTTTTTATTTGAACTTAAGGGCTTGGCCCACGATGTCGACAATAAACTTTCTATACCTTACTTATATTGAAAAAAAAAAACAAACTTTCTTATTTAGTTTTCAATATTTCAAAGTTTCTTATTTTGTTTTCAATATATGTAAGCATGATACAATAATACAGGTAGTCGCGAATCTACAACAAATGCACAACAAATAAAACAACAGTGATTTTTATTACTGTTTTGTGATGACAACAAGATACATGTACTTGGTTTTTCTCTTGGCTTTGCAAAGCTTGTTAGTATTAGTACAGCTTTAATAGGCACTGTGCGCGTGTGTTGGCAAAACATTTTTTTTATGCATGTTTTTTTTTATTTATTGTATCTTCATATATGAACTAACAATAAGTATTCAAATCTTAAATCTAACATATAATTAATAGGCCCGACCAATGTCAGACATAACTAAAGGGCCACTCAGACTATAATACAAGTATTAATACTTTTGACGAAAATGCATCCCTGGTCTTATATTTGTTTAAAAAATTTCAAAAAAATAATAACAACTCAACATGTCAGAGTTGCATTTTCCACAAAAGTATTAATACTTGTATAATAGTCTGAACGGGGCTTAAGTGATAGTTGTAAATAATACATAAGTAGTGATAATTAAAAAAAAATTATTTTCAAGCAACTTCATTCGGAGTGCTTAGTATTCGAGCCCTTGTGTCTCTCTTTTTTAAGCGGATGTGTCCAGTAAAGTTGAAAATATTACGAGCAAGCTGATTAGGATGTGACTCGAGTTTTATTAGATATGTATTTGCCTGCTTATTTTGCAATTTCTTCAGTCACTAGTGGCATATTTAAATCACGATGTATATTTGAATTCTTAATGTACCATGGAGCAGATGTTATTAAAATTAAAATTTTGTTTTGTCTTCGTTGAATTCTCTCTACATTGGAAGCTGAAGCAGTGCCCCATAACTGGATACCGTAACACCATATTGGCTTTAAAATCGACTTGTATATTAAAAGTTTGCAGTCTATGCTGAGTGTTGAATTTCTGCTAATCAGCCAATGTACCTGAGTTAATTTTAGTTTCATTTGAGTTAACTTATAGTCAATGTGATGTTTCCATGTAAGCCGTCGATCGAGGTGTATACCAAGATATTTCACATGTGAATGTTGAGGAACAATTTGATTATTAATCCGAATGGGGGAACAAGTATCTCTTCGTAAGGTAAATGTTATATGGACACACTTTTGTTCATTTACCTTAATTCTCCATAAGTTTAACCATAGTTCCATCTGGCTAATGTGTTCCTGGAGTTTTCGGGATGCCTCATCAGGGTTTTCGTGCATACTAAGGCAGGCCTTATCGTCGGCAAATGTAGAAGTGTGGATACTACTGCTCAAAGGCATATCACAAGTATAAATCAAATATAAAAATGGCCCCAGTATACTCCCCTGTGGCACACCGGATGAGATAGTTTCAGGCATACTCATAAAGTGTCCTTCCACAACTGTAAATTTTCGTGCAAGAATGTAACTTTCCAAAAGATTTAGAATGTTTATTGGTAAGTATGTCTTCAATTTTAAAATCAGGCCTTCATGCCACACTTTATCAAATGCCTGAGAAACATCAATAAACAGGGCAGAACAATACTTCTTTTCCTCAAATGGTTTTCTGATAAATTGAACCAATCTATGCGTTTGCTCAATGGTACTATGCTGGCTTCTAAAACCAAATTGATGGTCCGGGATGCACCCATTATCAGTTAAAATTTAAGACAATTTTGTCATGAGTAGCTTTTCAAAAAGCTTTGACATTGTTGACAGTAAACTTATTGGCCTATATGACTCAGCCTTGGTAAGATCTTTACCTGGCTTTGGAATCATTTTAACCTTGGCAAGCTTCCAGCAGTCTGGATAATACTCCAGTCGTAAAATGGCATTAAAAATGAATAACAGGATTCTAATTGCAGTACGAGGTAACTTAATCAGCATATGGTTACTAATTCCATCCATACCGGGAGCTTTTTTTGGGTTGAGTTCGGCAATTAGTTTTTGTACATCACACATCGTAAATTTTAAGGTGGTAGAGCAACTACACTCGGCAAATCAGCAACACAGGTACATGTATTTGGTGTAAATACGGATTTTAAATGCTCAGCAAATATGTTACCTTTTTCAGTATCGCTTCTTGCCCAACCTCCGGTAGATGTGCGCAGAGGTGGCTTAAACTCAACGGGTGTTTTAAGCTTTTTAGCAGCGTGCCACAAAGAGTAATTAGATGTCGGTGTGACATCAAGACCTTCCAAAAAATTTTTAAGAGATGCAGTTTTTTCAGATGCAAGCAACTCTTGAAGTCGTTTAGAACATTCTTTAAGTTTGAGTTTATGTTGGGTTGATCTGTGCTGTTGCCATTCCCTTCTAGCTCTTCTTTTTTCACATACGAGATGTTCAATATCCCTGGAATAAATTTTATTAAACCCAGACTGCGGATGGGAGGTAGTGGCATGTTCAGCAGCCTGTTTAATAATTTCGTTAAGATTGGCAATGTTAGTTTCAATGTCATTGGGTGTTCTTCACGCAATATTTTCCGTGCAATGACTACTAAGATATTTTTTGAATCCCAGCCAATTAACGCGATTGCTCGTCTTCATATATGGGTGAGGTAAGTCACTTCTTAGTGGGTTACAAATTGTAACGATAGTGGGGGAGTGATCGGAGGAGAGATCTAGAGAAGTTTCAACACTAATTAAATCCCTAGAAATATTTTTCATTACGCCAAAATCAATAACATCTGGAATTTTTCGTCCGTCAGTAGGCCAATAAGTGGGCTCCCCACTCGAAATAACATCTAAGCCCATTTTTGAAATTGTATTAAACAAAGCTCGACCTCTAGGTGTTAAAAGGCGCGATCCCCAGTACGTATGATTTGCTTTGTAGTCTCCAGCTGCCACGAAACAAGATCCAAGCGATTTGTACAACTTCTCATACTGATCTTCGGTAACTGAAAATCTGGGAGGTGAGTAAATAAATGATATTACGAAATTAGAACAAAAGTTTTCTACAAAAATATTCGTAGCTTGCCTATATTCTTCA
This sequence comes from Tachina fera, assembly GCA_905220375.1. Classification (NCBI taxonomy): domain Eukaryota; kingdom Metazoa; phylum Arthropoda; class Insecta; order Diptera; family Tachinidae; genus Tachina; species Tachina fera. Next base: position 58,488,376 of record LR999967.1, read on the forward strand.
CTAACGTTGTCAAGGATATAGTGCTTGAGTCTTGACTTAATTAGAATTGCAGATCCACCGCATGCTCTCCCTCTAGGGTCCTTTGTATCATACATAGTGTAGCCATTTATTTTAAAAAAGCTTCTCGAAGTCAAATGTGTCTCAGAGACCAACATTATATCAATATTTTTTTCCGTAAGGAAGTGCTCAAGTTCATTTTTTTGTTGGCGAATGCCGTTTGCGTTCCAGAAACATATTTTTAACGTGTTCATGGCTTGTTAATTAATGCTTGAAGCAGAGTATTCTGTATTCTCAGCATTTCTTGCATCATGTTAGTCATATTTGTTGTAAAGTTGTTTATAGTTTGCACCAAATCGTCAATAGTAGCTTCAAGGTGACTAAAGTTAAAGCTTGAGTTTGCATTCGTTGAAATATTTGGAGGTGGAACATTTTGTGGGGGAATAGAATTTGTTTTAGCAGCATCGGCATACGATACACGGGAAGTAACTGGTTGGCTCATATGCACAAAAGTGGCGGAGTAAGCGTTTGCTGATTGAGATGGAGCTAATTTGGGTTTTTGCACCATAGTCTGTTTGACAAAAGAGTACACAGGACAACCTCTGTAGTTAGCGGTGTGATTACCTCCACAATTACTGCATTTTTTATCACTTTGATCTTTTGGCTTATTGCAACTAGCAGTGCCGTGTAATTCTCCGCACACAACACAAACAGTGGGTAATTTACAGTATGTTTTTGTGTGGCCATATTCTTGGCAATTATGGCACTGTACGGGACCTGATCGCTTATGTGGCTCTTCAACTGTGATTTTTCGGTATTAGAGGTATTTTAGGCTATAGATTGGGTGTGTCTCGTTTTTTTCCAGCTGTATATCATTCGGCTCCAATTCAACACGAAATAGAGGCTGGGGGATCTTCTCCCTATTAATTATGTTGGTAACATTTTTTACCTTAAATCCTTGTATCATGAGTGCATCTTTTACTTCTTCGGGATTAACATAAGAGTCAATACCCTTCAATACGATCTGCATACCTTTGGCACTCTTAAGCTGATACGTATAAAAACTTGTTTTATTTTTTTTCAAATTCAGTCACTATTTTACGGAAATTTTCTTCTTCGTATATTTGAATTTTAGTTTCGTCAATATTACCACGCTTTATTGGAATAACATGAAATGCGTTTTCACCAATGGCCGAGACTAATTTTTTAATTAGGGCGTTAGAATTTTTCTCTCTCAAATATATAGGTGGTGGCTTAAAAGACTTGCGATGATGCAGCGGGCTTGTCGTCGGTGACTTGCAATAATGAAAAACGATTTTGACGATTGGTAGATGAAGCGCTATTATCCCTAGACATCTTTGGAGCAGATGAAATTTTTGAAGAATTCGGGCTTCGCCCACGCTTTACCACTGTTATGTATCTGTCCATTCCGACTTGTACCTTGGATTTGGAGCTACTTTTATCTGTAGTGATAACTTTATTAAGTGATGAACACGAGCCTGAAGGAGATGATATTACTGACTTATATGAAGAAGTACTAGGCAACTGTAATGTTAATGAATCACTATTTGGCATTGGACAAAGCGAAGTTGATCGCTGACGAAAAATTGGATTTGTCGTTAAAAAAATACTTTCATTAGATTTATTATTTGTATTTTTTTCATTAAGAGCTTCAGAACTCACAGTATAATAGGCATTTCTGCCGTTAGAACTCACTTCATAATTTTTTGTATTTGAGGTACTCATATAGAGTATTCCTCATGGGCACTTTTTGTGTTTTTTTTGCTTACGGTTTTTTGTTTGTTTTTGTAATTTATGATGTGTTTGTTTGTTTTTGAGTTACTCGTATAGAGTATTCTTCAATGTCACTGTTCATGATACAATTATACTAGGTACCCAAAATGTCGGAAACAACTGTCTTTTGTTTATAAAAATAACAATTACAGGGTAACTAAAGTACAATTGCAGACGCGGCATTCCTGCATGATTATAGTTATTCAGTGTTGCCAATAAGGGTGTAGTTAGACAGTGTGTAATTTCTACTCACATGTGTAGGCGATGTAATTAAATTCTTGTATAATATGTGTGTAATTCTACTTTGGGTTCTATTTTTATTTATTATTGTTTTAATTTTAACCTACACAAAAGATGTGTAGTGTATTTTCTTCAATGTGTAATTGGAGACACAGCCATGTGTAAATTCATTGGCAACACTGTAATCATTTTATTTACACACATATATAACATTTTTGCAGCTTGTAAACAAAGTTTGACAACTAGGTGCAATGTAACAGCGACAGGCTGGGCTTTTGCATGTACCTAGTATAATTGTATCATGTCACTGTTTGTGTTTTTTTGTTTTCGGTTTTTTTTTGTTTTTATTATTTCCACTATGTAAAAATATTATCAAAGCAATAAAGCTTATTTATTAAAGACAGTATGTAGCTATTACTAATAATATGCACTACGAATATTTTTTTTGTATAATTTTTTGTTTGTTTAATAAGAATGTAAGAAAAATTCCGCTAATCGACTATTCACTATGAAGGTACAACGAGAACTGGTAAAATATAAACAACATTTAGCAGATCACATCACGAAACAAGGAAAACAGCTGACGCTTCGCGGTTACCTGTATTATTGTATCATGTATGTAAGTAACCGATAGAAACTTTCTTGTCGACATCGCGGTTCAGGCCGCTAAAGTTTTTAAGCTTTTCACCCTCGATGTGAACATGTGATGTACAGGAAAAGACAAAGATCTGTGTTCTTGCATATGTCAATCGAGACAACAATATCGTTCACTTCCTTTCAAGTAATTCTAATGAGTGTTCTTATTATGACAAATATAAAAGGGGAAAAGAACTTTATATATCCTAATATACACATTAATCGTATATAATCGATCAATAACTTATCCGTATGCCATCACAATTGTACTTTGCATTATTCGTACTGTGTCAGAGACACAGTATGCAAGCAGCGATTGCAAAAATGCGGTGAGAGCGAACACAGCACTCAGGGTGTATTAATGCTCTCAGTACTTTGCAATCATGATACAATTATACTAGGTACATGCAGAACTACAACAAAATTGCAACACCAAAAAACACATGTATTTTGTTGGTATAAACAAACCCCAAATTGTCGGAAACAACTGTCTTTTGTTTATAAAAATAACAATTACAGGGTAACTAAAGTACAATTGCAGACGCGGCATTCCTGCATGATTATAGTTATTCAGTATTGCCAATATGGGTGTAGTTAGACAGTGTGTAATTTCTACTCACATGTGTAGGCGATGTAATTGAATTCTTGTATAATATGTGTGTAATTCTACTTTGGGTTCTATTTTTATTTATTATTGTTTTAATTTTAACCTACACAAAGGATGTGTAGTGTAATTTTCTTCAATGTGTAATTGGAGACACAGCCATGTGTAAATTCATTGGCAACACTGTAATCATTTTGTTTACACACATACATTAACATTTTTGCAGCTTGTAAACAAACTTTGACAACTAGGTGCAATGTATACAGTGACAGGCTGAGCTTGTGCATGTACCTAGTATAATTGTATCATGTTTGCAATTTTACAATCCAGTCTCTTTTTTGCATGTTTTGCTTTGTGTCGTTTCTTCATAAACATTTCTTGATGTGTGGCGGTGGCGTAAATGTGTATTGTAGTTTTAATAAACAATATGTATTGGCGTTTAAAAAAATTTTTAGTTATCCCTTTGGTTTTTTTTTGATTTTAGTTTTGGCAGATCAGCTAACTGTGTCATTATTGATACTGTACACATATAAAACTTACTGTGTCGGTGGCACCGCAATTGCAAAAAACCAAACACACTTTCTACACTCCACACTCTAGCACTCAACTCTCATTGATTTATATCGCCTCACATACTGTGTTGTTGGTATTGCAATGACTGCTTAAGCTGTGTAGTTATGAACGAAGACCAAACACTGATCCGAAGATGTGTTATAAACGAGGCAATGACACACACACGAGACAATGACTAACAAACAACATCAGTACGCTCTGGATTGATTACAAATAATACTGTGTCGACAATGATTGTACAGATTGCTGTTGCTGTGTGACCGACACAGTAATTTCTATGTGTGTACAGTAAGTGGCAAAAATTACTGATTATGCAGTTCCCTGATATATATTTCCAACAATTCTATGAAAATTCCACGTTTTAATTTCCCGTGTAATATATAACACGTCCTAATATTTTTCTGGCATCGAACTTATAGCGATTTCTTTTCTGACAAATATGTTGCATATATGTTACATGTTTTAAATTTCTGTGTTCGCTTGTACAAAAAATTCAACTGGGGAAAATTTTAAATTTCTTTTCAGAATATGTTGCAGGAAAAAAATGTATGTAAATATCCGTACAAGAAATGAATGACTGAAACTAACACTAACATTAGAGTGGAACATCTAATGTAGATATGTCAAAATTTTTACAATATTGAATTTTACTGAAAAGAATTTATAGTTCGTTCGGTTTTTAAAATTAAAATGCATAAAGTGTTAAAAAAATTATGGTTTTTGTGAAAAAGTAAGATAAAAACAGTAATGAATAAAAGAAATTTTATACAGTTTAATTAAAAATATACACACATATGTATGTATGTATGTATGTAGAGAGCAAGGTGCGTTGATGATGAAAAGATGTGAGGGCTGTATACCGCTTAAGTTATTTGGTGATTTTGTATTTTTTGTTTTAAATGCTATTTACTTATATATTTTAGAGTTATTTTTGTAATAAAAAAGGAAATAAAATTAAACAAAAAGTATTAAAAATTTATTTTATTTATTTAAAAGTTACATTTTACCAGTTTCTATGTAAATATTGACTAGTAATGGGTGACTAGTTGCCTTGTAACCATTGACATACTATATGACCGCTATGATGCTGCTCTTGTCGAAATAATTTGCAGGGTATATACATATATACATACATATATATGTGTATATTGATGAGTTTTACCCAACGGTGTTATGGTGACTAATTGTCCCGTTGTAATATGAATCTTATCACATTTAAACATATTTGCCAGTTTGGTTCTCATGCAATGTGAATCTTATAATAAACAATTGTAATATTAATCCTATCATACTTACCAATTATTCGGTTCATGCAATATGAATCTTATAGTAAAAAATTGTAATATGAATCTTATCTTATTCGCACATACTTACTAATTTAACTAATGTAATCTGAATCTTTAATAATTGATTAAAGAGAAAACATTATTTTCAACATTCGTTGATTCATAGTTTTAAGAGAAACTTTTATGATCGTGAGTAATCGTTGATCGCAAAACTGCAACCAACGATTGCTTCAATTAAAATATAAAACCAGAGTGTTGGTTTAGAATTTAAGCATTATTTTTGACTTTAATAAACGAAGACGTTCACGTCTTTAAAATTGATGTATGTATATGTATCTATATAAATATATAAATACATATACATATGTACATATTAGTGATGCACGAATATTCGTATTCGAATTGTCTAATATTCGGGCATTTACATTCGTATTCGTCAAATTCAGGCGGATTCGAATACGAATGTATTCCTATTCGCCAAATTCAGTCGAATACGAATATTTTTCCAAAGAAATTAAATAAATAAATGCATAAATTCTAAATGAAATTTAAATAAAAAGTTAAAAATTTTAGTTTGTACAAATACATTAATTTTTTTATTTATTTTATTTATTTATTTTTATTTATTTATTCATTCAATGGATGTTACATATGGCCTCAAGGCCAATACAAAAATATATTACAAGTATAAAATAATATGAGTATCATTAATTAACAATCAATAGAGAAATAACAAATAATACAATATTCCTAAATATCCTAACATTCAACAACTCCCGCAAAACTAAGAAATTTAACATTAGCAAAACTTATGGAAGACCCAAAAATTAGCTGCTTAATTAGATATACTCATAAAAAAATCAAGTAGTCTCCTTTTGAAAATAGTCAGAGGCAATGCAAAAGTACACAAATGTCGTGGCAATATGTTCCATAAACGAGCAGCTCGTACAACCAGTGAATGCTCGTAAACAGAATTACCAATTCGATTGATTAATATTTGTTGATTTCTAAGCGATCTGGTGAAAGATATCATCTGAACAATATGTAACGGACTTTGTGACTTGATAATTTTATAAAGATACATAAATGAGCAAGCGAAACTTCAAATAATCATCAAAAGTAAGACTTAAAAAAGATTGCAGATGGTTAGAAACGTGAGCCCTTAAACTAAGACTATAAATAAATCTAATGATTTTTTTCACAATGAACTTGATTTTCTTTCTGTTACCGATGTTGCAGCCTGAGTAAGCTTCAATGCAATAATTAACACGTGACATTAACAGTGCATGCGCCACAGATTTTCTAACATGCAACGGCAAATATAGGCTCAAGTGATACAATCTGCCCAAAGTCAGGCAGACCTTGGAACAAATATTATCAATATGGGGCTCGAAACTCAATCTGTCATCAATAATCACTCCCAAACACTTCAGACTACTGACAATCTCTACCAAAGGGCTACCCAAACTCAACTGTAAATCAAGACTATTATTTCTATTGGACCTAAACACAAGAGCTTTCGTTTTGTCTGGATTTACTTTAAGGAAGTTCATTTCCATCCAATTATACAAATTTGCCAAATCATAATTAATTGTAGCTTGTAAGGCATCACAAAATTGGTAGTCCTCAGACCAAAACAACTGTATATCATCAGCAAAAGCAAATGGTTTACAAAAACCTAGGTGATAAAAAAGGTCATTTATAAACAAGGTGAATAATACAGGTCCAATGACCGAACCTTGAGGGACGCCACACAGTGGCTGAAAATCGTTTTTCATTGGCCAAAAGTCTAATTTTTTTTTGTCACCGATTTTTAAAATTTTTACGCCTTTTTGTAGCTAATATATCCAGATTAAGGTAGCCAAAAACTTAGGTTAAACTATTGATAATTGTGGGCGTGGCATGCTGTCAAACTCAACCGTTTTTTTAATTTCAGAAAAAGGTGTTTTTCTTTTGTTTTTTATCAAAAATAAATGGTTACTACTCGCAAGCTATCATCGATAACGGCCTGCGGTCTTTTTTATAATGTTGGTAGGACTATAGTCTTTAGTTGTTGTAAGTGGTCACAGCTCTAGCGTTTAATATTACGGGCGTTATGAAATATTTATGAAACTACTATATTTTTCTCAAATTTAAATTTTAGTGGAATAGAACTTCTAGGGAACAAAAGGGAACAAGAAACGTATACCACCAGGAGAAAGGTGAAAGTGTCCTCTTTAACGTTATATATACTTTTGCACCCGTGACGACCCGTGGGTAGAACACTTTTTTCATTTTAATGAAATTACTCTAAAAAAAATTCAAATTAATTTAAACAGCCCTATAAGTACTCGTATACAATAGTGTCTTAAATTTTCACTTTTTTGTCTAAAAGTTTGTTTTTTTTTCACTTTAGACTACGTAAAACGAAAAAAATTAAATATAATACCTGCGAAAGGGTTTAATGGCTTTGTTTTGATCAGCAAGAAATAAGTCATAAAATTATCACAATAGGTTCTACAGTAAACATATGATCTCTTTCTGAATTTACCTGTTATCAAATGTTAGGGTCAACCAAAGTCATAAACATTTTTATAACAATAACGGCGACATTAAACCACTAAAGATAAAAAACAACCCCATATTGGCGAGATACTAATCAGTTTTACCTGATATTAAGGTCTGAATAACATGTGCAGTTTTGTTCAATTTAAGCACTACCTGCTATGAAATTGAAGATCAATGTGTGAATAACATGTATCTAAAAATGTATAAAACTACGGATTCCATAAGGGATTACTCAGTAATAAGTTAATCCTTTAATTGTACGGATAAAATATAACAAATAAAAATATTCAGATAAATATGGAGAGCTTCAGTTATAAAGAACTGGCCGAAGAGTATTTTAGAAACAAAAACCAGGAAGATGTTCTTAGTTACGTTAAAATAAAATTAAACTTAAATTCGTGTAGCACCGAAATGCAAGAGCAATTATCTAATTTCGTCAAAGCACTAAAAAACGCTACAAAGAAGTTAGCTACAGTAAACAAAACTTTTATATAAAAAGTGCAAACTGGTTAGAAGGCCAACTTACTGTCGCTGCAGAAACAGCAAAGCAAGATAAGGCTGGAAGACCACGCAAATCATTAATGGGCAACTGCAGTGATAGATCTAAGAGGCGGAAACTTAAAGATTTTAACGATGCAATTGGTTGTACAAATATAAAAGAATCTTTCCTACATCAATTACGATCACAGAACCAATTATCAAAAGTGGATATCATTGAAAAAGTTGTTAAAGCTAGTCCAGTGAGAACAAAACGGATTCTTAAAAGTATACCAACTCCGAGTGATGCAATACAGTACACAAAAGAGGAGGCATTAGCATTATTTCTGGATTTGAAATTAACAAAACAGCAATATATTAAGCTCAGACTGCGTGCGATTGAAAAAAGGTCAAATATGTATCCAGCATATCATTACATAACCGCTGCTAAAATAGACTGTTTGCCATCAAAGGACACTATTACAATCACACCAATTTCGGCAGAGGTACAACTACAATCTCTACTTGATCACACAGCCGAACGCTTGCTACAATCAATAACAGGAAATGAGTTAAAGAAATATGGAAACACAAAGTTAATTCTTTTTTGTAAATGGGGATGTGATGGTTCCTCGGGACAAAAACAATACAAACAAGCTGTATGTGAAAATATTTCGGACATGGTTCATGGTATCATTTGTACCATTGCGATTGAAAAAGATTTTGGAAGATTCAGAGCCTTCGACTAGTACAACGCAAACAATGGATATTTGGAAAAATGAGACACCATCTTCTACGAAATACTGCAGGCCAATTAAATTTGAATTCAAAAAAGAAACTAATGATGCCATTAACAGAGAAGTTAGTGATATCAAGGCCCAAATTGCAACACTACAGCCATTACAATTACAGTTAGATGGGCAGCAAACTGAAGTAAGCTACCAATTAGTGCTGACAATGATAGATGGAAAAGTAGGTCAGGCTTTGACTAACACGAAGGCTGCATCCAGCTGCATTATATGCCAAGCAACATCAACCCAATTAAACCAAGTCCCGACAAAATCATTAGATAATACCGATGCATATGAATTTGGATTATCACCACTACATGCAAGAATACGACTTATGGAACACATACTAAAAATCAGTTATGATTTGGATTTCGGGTCTTCAGGATCAATAAGAAACAACGAAACCAACAAAGAGTTAAGAAGTTCAAAAAAGAAACATGTTCTAGATGAATATCGCAAATTAGGATTGATTATAGATCAGCCAAAACAAGGGTCAGGCAATACAAATGATGGCAATACCGCAAGAAGATTCTTTTCAGATCCAGAAACAGCATCTGAAATAACAGGAGTGGATTTAAACCTTATTTTCAGGTTTAAAATAATCCTAGAAGTACTTGCGTGCAATGAAGAAATTGACTCTAGAAAATTTGGAGATTATGCTAAGGAAACTGCAAAAATATATACAACCAACTACCCATGGAGAAATATGTCTGCAACAGTTCATAAAATCCTTTATCATGGAGAAGATATCATTAAATATCATTTGGTGCCACTTGGAGATCTATCAGAGGAGGCTCAGGAAAAAAGAAACAAGGATTACAGATTTTATAGAGAGCACAATACTAGAAAAATTTCACGAAATTCAACAAATGAAGATATATTTAATATATTATTGGCAACGTCAGATCCGTTCATCTCCAGTATTCGAAATCAATGGAAAGTGGAACATCGGGATTTAGATGAAGAAGCCAAAAAACTACTAAAGAACAGAAATAGCACAGAACAAAATATGGAATATTTACAATCAATATTTGAGTCAAATGAATAATAATCATAATTGCCTTTCATTGTTATTTAAGGTACGAAAAGCATACTATTAGTAAAAAATAATAATAAACAGAACCTACCATTGTTACAAATGCTATTAAAATTTATTGCAGTTTTTATTTTTAATGTTTTTTAAAATGATCAAATTTGACAGCAAAAAATAATAAATTTTTCTGTAGTAATAGCAATATTTTTAGATAATATTATGAAAGTTTTTTTTTAAGTGTAACTATTCTTTGAGTGTAAACAAAATTGCAAATTAGACAGCAAAAAATTTTTAATTTTTCTGTAATAATAGCAAAATCGTTGATTTTACTATTTTTTTTTAGTGTAAAATTTTTTTTGAGTGTAACATTAAATAAATTCCATTATTACAAAACATATTTATAATTATTACTAATTTCCATATATTAAATTTTTTAATAAATAAAAAAATAATAAACCCATATTTCACTCTAAAAGTTAAAAAAATTCAAAAGTTCAACTTTGAGCTAGAATTCCTTAAAAAGTCCTCAATCAATTTTAATGTAATTAAAACTGAGTCAAACTGAACTAAATATCTATCCACTAAAATAAAAATTACTTCAATATTTTGATCAGTTCAAAAGTTACAGAATTTTGGCCAATGAAAAACGATTTTCAGCCACTGTGCGCCAGATTTTACTCCCAGGACATCCGAGGCCAAGCCATTTTAGGAAACAAATTGTTTTCGTTCGCACAAGTAGGACCAGATTAGACGACAAGCAGACAAAGAAAATCCATACTCTCGATTAAGTTTGTTAACCAACAAAGAATGATTAACTAGATCGAAAGCTATAGTTAAATCAATGGACACTAATACTCCTTCTTTGCCCATGCTATGATTTTTCCTAATGGTTTCCGTGAGTTCTGTCAAAAGAAGGCCCGTATTGCGGCCTCGACGAAATCCAAACTGACACTCATTAATTAGACCTCTGTCATAGATCCATTTCGAAATTTGATCCTTCATCACGTTTTCAACTACTTTGGATAGCGTCGGTAAAATACTAATTGGCCTCATGTTATTGATGGTAGACTGCCACTTTTTGGAATTGGTATAATCCGTGAAGTCTTCCAATTACTAGGAAATTTAGAAAAGGTTAGAATATTGTTAATAAAATGTAATAGGTATCTACTAATGTAGGTAAAGGCAATTTTTATTAATATGTTGGGTATACCATCTACTCCAACCGCTGTAAAACTAACGGAAAACAAGGCTATGTATAAGTCAGCTATCGTTATGTTAGCAAAAGAAAAATTGGAAGTGAAGTTACTAAACTTTAAGAAATCAGGTTCAACACAGTTCGCATCAGATTGACTAAACATAAAGTGTTCATTTATTTCATTCACATGAACGTCTACATCGACCAACCGTTCATCAGAAAGACCAACATTGCGTAAGCTATACCACATAGCTTCCGTATCAGTAGTCTTAAATAAGCGATGACTGTAATTTCTTTTAAACAATCTTATTTTTGATATAGTTAGATTACGTTTTTTTTATATATTCCCCAGTTTCTATCACACCTACTCTACTCTGAAGAAGGCTTTTAGGGCTAAATTAGTTAAGGATCTGAAATAGTTAATCTGATTACAACATCTAGGCTTACTATGGGTAACAGGGCGCGATAATTGCTTGATAGGAATATAACTCAATAGGTTATCAAATAGGGTGCAAAAAAAGAAAGTTGTCCATCGGAATCATTTGTAGTGTAAAGTGGTGTAAAATTCATTGAAAGTAAATATCTCTCAATACCCATAAAATCTGCTCTACTAAAATCCCTGAAAACTTTTGAAATTTGTGCTTTGTATCATATTTAAATATTATTCAATGACGATTATTAAAATTTTGGGTAATTTTTATTGACCAACAATAGTGTGAAGACCCTTTCCATAAGAATTTTTTAATATATCATATTGCATAAAATATTCGTATTCGTATTCGCGAATATCGTTTCAAATATTCGTATTCGTATTCGTGAATATCATTTGAAACATTCGTATTCGTATTCGCGAATATCAAAAATTGACATTCGTTACATCACTATGACATACAGGGTGGCCCAGAAAGACCGAAGTGGTGTAAATTCCTTATAACTTTTTATTTAAGACATATTTTTTTAATTTTTTGTTTTTTAAATACAGTAAATTTATAGGGAATATTTTTAGATTAGTTGTTAAAAATGATATCCCGCAAGTGGAGGTCATTTTCTGCTTCGCACAAATGATCTCTTTTCAACACATTTTCCATGACCTTTCGCAAAACTTCCGGTGTTATGTTGTTAATTTCGTCTGGAATATTGGTTTTTAATTCCTCAATAGTCCTAGGCTTATTAACATAAACTTTCCCTTTTAAATAACTCCAAAGGAAACAGTCTGGAGCGGTTAAATCCGGGGAACGCGGAGGCCAATTAAAATTGCTTCTACGCGAATTTATTCTTTCCCCAAAGATGTCGCGTAAAATAGCCATTGTGGCCCTCGGAGTGTGCGCTGTGGCTCCATCCTGTTGGAACCATATTTGCGGATGGTATTCCACGGCTGGCCTTACAAAATTTTCCAATATGGCCCGATATCGATCACCATTGATGGAAATGGCGACATCTCTTTCATTTTCCAAAAAATATGGACCAATGATCCTTTCTGAAGAAACACCGCGCCAAACAGTACACTTAACTGGGTGTAATTGTCGTTGATGAAGTACTCTCGGGTTTTCCTTAGCCCATATCCTAAAGTTTTGCTTGTTAACAAACCCATTTAATTGGAAATGGGCTTCGTCACTCATAAATAAGTTATGAATAATGGAAATGGAAAGAGCACATTTGTGCGAAGCAGAAAATGGCCACCACTTGCGGGATACAATTTTTAATAACTAATCTAAAAATATTCCCTATAAATTTACTGTATTTAAAAAACAAAAAATTAAAAAAATATGTCTTAAATAAAAAGTTATAAGGAATTCACACCACTTCGGTCTTTCTGGGCCACCCTGTATATATATATATATATAAATATTTATTATTATATTCACTAAAAATAAAAATATGAACCGCTCATAGAAAATATTATACACATTAAGTATTGAAATTTTTTAATTTTTTTCAACACAAACATTTGACATTTGATGTCAGGCATGATTCTTTTGATTTTTTATTTTCTTCATTTATTTATTTTGCTTTTATTTATTTCTTACGTGTGCTTCTATTCAATATGTTTGGTTGATATATGAATGCGATTTAAACCAATTTGTAGTCACTTGCAAAATAATTAATTTATAAGTTAGTGTTTTTGTCAATTGATAATTTTATTTACTACAAGGTATGTATATGAATTTGGAATTTTTAAGTAAAAACAAAATACATACATAAGTACATACATGTATATACATATGTATAGTACATATTTTCATTGTTTTTATATTACAAATCGTTTGTTTATATTTCTATATTTTTTCAAGGAAATATGTTTGTTTTTGTAGAATAGTTTGAAGAATTAGAAGAATTATTATTATAAATAACAATACTAATAATAAAAGAAAAATTAAAGTGGTAGATAGACAAATTATTATTTATCTCTGTTTATTTGTTTAATGTGCTTTTTTATATTAAGATTTCATAAAGAGTTTTAATGCGGCTAATAACAAAAAATCATCCGATGAAGACACATAAGTACATGCAATCGCACACAACGAACACAAAATTAAAATGCTGATTTACGATTTTATTTGTACGTCTCCGAAAAATCACCAATTAAACGACACTAATAGCTAATAAATCACTGAATGTTTAAACATAGTTTAAGTTAATTTTCATAAAAAATTAAAATTGATTTAAATACACTTTCATTTTTTCAGTGGCTTATTAAAGTTAATATCAAATTACGTTGAAAATATGGTAGCACTACAATATTTCCAAATATTATGGAAAGCTTTCCATAGAACAGCTGTTAAATATAAATATGAAAGTTGATTTATCAATTTGCAGAAAAGTGAAATAGCAAAAACACATTTTATGATACAAAAAGAGCATCGGAATGCATTTTTCTATTTATATATTTCATGAAATGAAAATATGTGTTCCATTTGTTGTATATTTTCGAAAATTAAACGAAATTATTTTTAAATGACCTCATGATGTTTATGTACATGCATTCAAAAAACACACACATGCACAAAACATATGGTATGTTTGTAAAACTTAAACAGCACTTAAATGCACAATGTTGGCTATTTAAGATTCATTTAATTTTGTGGTGAAAAACAAAATTTTGTGTTTAAATCAGATTTAAAAATAAAATACATATAATCATTGACTGATTTATTTGCCCTAACACATCCTTACCGATTGATGGGTTCTTTTGTACGTCTCCTCGGCACTTTAGTGAGCAAAACAAACAAAGTGTTCGCAAAAAAAGGCTTTATTTTTGTTGTTGTGTTTGCTTAATGTTGTTTCCTTAGATATTTCGTCACAGGCAAAGCATTAAAGGTGAAGGGAGAAGATAATCCCCCTTATTGCGAATGGCGTCGTCGACGTCACATCAAGACGACAGTAAAATCTTTCACTTGTCTACTCCTTGTCAACAAGAATTGACTACTTTGAGTATGCTACATTAACTTACAAACCTTTAGAGATTAGAAAGAGTTTTATTGACAAGATAAAGAGTAGACAAGTGACAATATTTACTGTCGTCTTGATGTGACGTCGACGACGCCATTCACAATAAGGGGGAATAATAAATAACAATAAAAATATCTGTAAATCAAACTATTTGTCAACGAAATGTAAATGTAAAATGAAAGACAGATATGTGTACAACAAAAACAAAATTAATCTTCATGTATTTTGTTCAATAATGTTTATAAATAAAATAATAAAAACAACAAATCGCAACACACATTTGTATGTACATGCTCAAAAGACCGTTTGCCAAGATTTTACGAAATAAAAGGTCTCGAATGAACACATAAGCCGAACGATCGAACAAAAACGGTCGTTGGTTGAGCGAAGAGAAAGCCAAAGAAGAACGAATTTTCAGGGGTTTTTCGCGACAGTGTAGCATCGTGTCAGTGGACGAGTGTTTTTTTCTGACAACAAGCACGAAAAAGACCAATTATTGCAAGCTCTGAAATGAACACAACACCACCGTAGAACAAAATTCGTCGTAACGAACTCTGAGATAGATTTATTTCTATATTGTACGCCGACGAATGACGAAAAACAATTTTCTCTCTGTCTTTGTACACACAACCAGGGCTGTCAGATTTATTTTCATCTTTTTCGCCAAATCCAATGTCAAATATCGCCAAAGCTTTTTTTTACTTTTTGACAATGAAATATATATTTTATAAATTATAATTATAATAAATATAAATATAATAAATAGTCTATTATCCCGTTTATACGCACTTCTTATTTCCAAATAAAAGTGTAACGCCTTGCCGTATAACTTTTTTACTGTTAGCTAATAACTCACGAAAACTATTTGCAAATAACGCAGCTATTTGCAAATAAGATGTAGAATATTGCCAATTATTTTTGTTTTGTAAAAAATCTAATACATACGTATTTAGAAATATGTGGCAATATAGTACACAGATAGTAATGTATGCTATCTACGTATAAACGGTGAGTTCAGTATTTACAAATACCCTACCTGAAGGCTACCAGTCAATTGACTAGTCATTCGACTTGTACCGACGACCACACCTTCGGTCACTGTCCCCAGTTAGTTTATTAGGGGCTTGGTGAAAAAAATGACCAAAACATTTGTGTACGTGTGATTTTCTTCTCTCTCTTTAACTTATTAAAGTCACTTAATTAAAACACATATATCTGAACTGCTTACCCTGCTACTTTTTTGCCAGTCAGAGATTACATAAGCATTGGTAAACTATGACCAGTCAATGGTTACAAGGCAACTGGTCACGTATTACTAGTCAGTATTTACGTAGAAACCGGTAAAATGTAACTTAAATAAATAAAAATAATTTTCACGTTATTTCAATTATCACAGTTCTCGTGGTACCTTCATAGCGAACAGTCGATTAGCGGAGTTTTTTCTTACATACAAACAAACAAAAAATTATACAAAAAATTATTCGTAGTACATATTATTCGTAATAGGTACATACTGACTTTAATAAATAATCTTTATTGCTTTGATAATATTTTTTACATAGTGGAAATAACAAATACAAAAAAAAAACGCAAACAAAAAAATATAAACAGTGACATTGAGGAATACTCTATACGAGTACCTCAAAAACAGGCAAACAATCATAAATTACAAAAACAAACAAAAAAACAGTAAGCAAAAAAAAAAAACACAAAAAGTGCCCTTGAGGAATACTCTATATGAGTGCCTCTAATACAAAAAATTATGAAGTGAGTTCTAACTGCAGAAACGCCTAGAGTTCTGAAGCTCTTAATGAAAAAAATAAAAATAATAAATCTAATGAAAGTGTTTTTTTTAACGGCAAAGCCAATTTTTCGTCAGCGATCAACTTCGCTTTGTCCAATGCCAAATAGTAGTGATTCATTAACATTACAATTGCCTAGTACTTCTTCATATAAGTCAGTAATATCATTCCCTTCAGGCTCGTATTCGTCACTTAACAAAGTTATCACTACAGATAACAGTATTTCAAAACCCAAGGTGCAAGTCGGTATGGACAGATATATAACCGTGGTAAAGCGTGGGCGAAGCCCGAATTCTTCAAAAATTTCATCCGCTCCAAAGATGTCTAGAGATAACAGCGCATCCTCAACTAATCGCCAAAATCTGAATTTTAAACAAATAAAACAAGCTTCTACACATACCAGCTTAAGAGCGCTAAAAGCCTGCAGATCGTATTGAAGGGCATAGATTCTTATGTTGTCCCTGAAGAAATAAAAGATGCACTTGTCCTCCAGGGATTTAAGGTAAAGAATGTATCAAACATATTTAACAAAGAAAAAGTACCCCAACCCCTATTTCGTGTTGAACTGGAGCCAAATGATATACAGTTGAAAAAAAACGAGACTCATCCTATATATAGCCTTAAATACCTTTTATACAGAAAAATCACAGTTGAAGAGCCACATAAGCGTGCAGGTCCCGTGCAGTGTCATAATTGCCAAGAATATGGCCATACAGAAGCTTACTGCAATTTACCTACAGTGTGTGTTATCTGCGGTGAATTGCACCGTACTGCAAGTTGTACCAAACCAAAAGATCAAGCGGGGAAAAAATGCAGTAATTGTGGAGGTAATCACACCGCTAACTACAGAGGATGTCCTGTGTACTCTTTCGTCAAGCAGGCTATGTTGCAAAAACCTAAATTAGCTCCAGCTCAACCATTAAACGCGTACTCCGCCACTTTTGCTCCAGTGAGCCAACCAGTTACTTCACGTGTATCGTATGCCGATGCTGCTAAGGCTAGTTCTATTCCCACATCAAATGTTTCACCGGCAAATAATTCAAAGAATGCAAATTCAAGCTTTAACTTTAGTCGTCTTGAAGCTACTATTGAGAATCTGGTGCTAACTATAAACAACTTTACAACAAATATGACTACCATGATGCAAGAAATGCTGAGAATGCAGAATACTCTGCTTCAAGCATTAATTAACAAGCCATTAACACGTTAAAAATATGTTTCTGGAACGCAAACGGCATTCGCCAACATAAAAATGAACTTGAGCACTTCCTTACGGAAAAAAATATTGATATAATGTTGGTCTCTGAGACATATTTGACTTCTAGAAGCCTCTTTAAAATGAATGGCTACACTTTATATGATACAAAGTACCCTAGAGGGAGAGCATGCGGTGGATCAGCAATTCTAATAAAGTCAAGACTCAAGCACTATATTCTTGACATTTGTGAAGAACATCTACAAGCAACAAATATCTGCATTGAAAATTTTTGTACAAATTTCGTGATATCTTCAATTTACTCCCCTCCCAGATTTTCAATCACTGAGGACCAATACGAGAAGTTCTACAAATCTCTTGAACCTTGTTTCGTTGCAGCTGGCGACTACAATGCTAAGCATACGTTCTGGGGTTCGCGTCTTATTACGCCTAGAGGTAGGGCGTTGTTCAACACAATTTCAAAAATGGGTTTGGATGTTATTTCAAGTGGGGAGCCTACTTACTGGCCTACTGACGTACGAAAAATTCCGGATGTTATAGATTTCGGCGTCATAAAAAGTATTTCTAGGAAATTAATTCACGTTGAAGCTTCCCTAGATCTGTCGTCTGATCACTCTCTTACGATCGTTACAATCTGTAGTCCACTGAGAAGCGCTTTACCTCACCCATATGTCAAAATGATAAATCGTGTTAATTGGCTGGGATTCAAAAAATATCTTAGTAGTCATTGCACGGAAAATATTACGCTAAGAACACCCAATGATATTGAATCGAACATTGCAAATCTTAACGAGAATATTAAACAAGCTTCTGAACATGCCACTACCTCCCATCCGCATACTGCGTTCAATAAAATTTATTCTATAGACATTGAACATCTCGTACGTGAAAAAATTAGCTGGAAGGTCTTGATGTCACAACAGCATGTAATTACTCTTTGTGGCGCGCTGCTAAAAAGCTTAAAACACCCGTTGAGTTTAAGCCACCTCTGCGCACATCTACCGGAGGTTGGGCAAGAAGCGATACTGAAAAAGTTAACATATTTGCTGAGCAATTAAAATCCGTATTTACACCAAATACATGTACCGGTGTTGCTGATTTGCCGAGTGTAGTTGCTCTACCCCCTGGACCCTTAAAATTTACGATGTGTGATGTACAAAAACTAATTGCCGAACTCAACCCGAAAAAAGCTCCCGGTATGGATGGAATTAGTAACCAGATGCTGATTAAGTTACCTCGTACTGCAATTAGAATCCTGTTATTCATTTTTAATGCCATTTTACGACTGTAGTATTATCCAGACTGCTGGAAGCTTGCCAAGGTTAAAATGATTCCAAAGCCAGGTAAAGATCTTTCCAAGCCTGAGTCATATCGGCCAATAAGTTTACTGTCAACAATGTCAAAGCTTTTTGAAAAACTACTCATGACAAAACTGTCTTCAATTTTAACTGATAATGGGTGCATCCTGGACCATCAATTTGGTTTTAGAAGTCAGCATAGCACCATTGAGCAAACGCATAGATTGGTTCAATTTATCAGAAAAACATTTGAGGAAAAGAAGTATTGTTCTGCCGTGTTTATTGATGTTTCTCAGGCATTTGATAAAGTGTGGCATGAAGGCCAGATTTTGAAATTGAAGACATATTTACCAATAAACATTATAAATCTTTTGGAAAGTTACATTGTTGCACGAAAATTTACAGTTGTGGAAGGACACTTTATGAGTATGCCTGAAACTATCTCATCCGGTGTGCCACAGGGGAGTATACTGGGACCATTTTTATATTTGATTTATACTTGTGATATGCCTGTGAGCAGTAGTATCCACACTTCTACATTTGCCGACGATACCGCCTGCCTTAGTATGCACGAAAACCCTGATGAGGCATCCCGAAAACTCCAGGAACACGTTAGCCAGATGGAACTATGGTTAAACTTATGGAGAATTAAGGTAAATGAACAAAAGTGTGTCCATATAACATTTACCTTACGAAGAGATACTTGTTGCCCCATTCGGATTAATAATCAAGTTGTTCCTCAACATTCACATGTGAAATATCTTGGTATACACCTCGATCGACGGCTTACATGGAAACATCACATTGACTATAAGTTAACTCAAATGAAACTAAAATTAACTCAGGTACATTGGCTGATTGGCAGAAATTCAACACTCAGCCTAGACTGCAAACTTTTAATATACAAGTCGCTTTTAAAGCCAATATGGTGTTACGGTATCCAGTTATGGGGCACTGCTTCTGCTTCCAATGTAGAGAGAATTCAACTAAGACAAAGCAAAATTTTAAGGTTAATAACATCTGCTCCATGGGACATTAAGAATTCAAATATACATCGTGATTTAAATATGCCACTAGTGACTGAAGAAATTGCAAAATACGCAGGCAAATATCTAACTAAACTCGTGTCACATCCTAATCCGCTTGCTCGTAACATTTTGAACTTTACTGGACACATCCGCATGGTAAATCAAAATCAGTATAACATCCGCTCAAATTCTCCGCCTGGAAGATATTCGGACATCACCCAACCGTACAGGTTATTTGTGTCTAAATAGACAAGAAATTCTGAGGGATTCTCTTTATCGAAATCTTCCAAATATTTATTATTTGCTTTTAAATATCTTTGCGAACGTTGAACTAGTCGACCTCTAATTCCGTTTTGCATAAACATATACATTTCGGAATCAGTGAACTGTTCCAGTGAAACTTCTGTGGTTTTCAACATTGTATTCCAAGATAAGCCTGGTGCTGTATAATAATGACAGTGGTCCAAGGGGTTAGGTAGAGCTCAGTATAGTCAAGGAGAGTTTTACAGTTGAACTCCCGACATATTTCTTGAGCATGTTCATGCTCGAGTACATCACATTCCTCATTCGTTATAATATTGAAGAACTCTTCTTCTCTACTAAGGAGTTTAGTTCTCTTAAACTTAATTGTGGAATACATGTGAGAATATGGAAATACATCCTTTCTTCTAATCAGTTCGAAATGATCTTCATCAACGAAATATGATCGAATAGTATTGAAATCATTGCTATCAAGATTTTTCGTTAATGTATCTAAGCTTGAAGTCCTAAATTGAAATAAGTCTACAAATCTTATTTTGAATCCATGTTTTACATTTAAGTGGATGAAACTTTAAAGAAAAATATAACGCTCTGTGTACTGGGGAATCACTTTTATTGTGAGAGTAATTATACTAGAAAGTTCTTTGAAAAATAGCTGCATATCATATGCAGAAAGGTTATGGAAAATAACCGGTATAAACTGAGGTATTTTAGAATTTAAATTGCATTTGCTGTGAGCTGCCCCACGATAATTACCCGTAAGATAACAATGATCTCTAACTTTATAGTTATTTAATATTTTCTTACATATATGAAAATTTTCTGCATTATTATATTGAGCTATTTCTATTGGGGTCATGAACATTTTCTTAACTTTTAGTAAATTTAGATAGATATGTGTACAATCTTCAACTATTTTTTTGATAAATACATTTGCCGAATCTTCACCAAAATAATGTATATATAAATTATTTTCCCTCTTAAAACTACAATTAATAAAATAGCCGAATGCACACGCATGGTGTTTCTTTACATTTGTAATGCTTTTACTTACAGAATCATCGACTTTTCCCGAAATAGACTCAAAGTCTATGTAGATTACAAATGGTACATCTAGCTGTTTGTAGTAGTTCTTAAACTTAATAATAGTTTCATCTTCGGACATCCTGATGAATTTTTTCCCGCAAACATTTTTATGATGATTATCATGTGTATGAAATAGGCAGGTGTTGTATATCAGAATCTTATTTCTGTGTGATGTCATGTTGGATTGAAACACTATTTAAATCAATAAATATCAGAGTTCTCGATATTTATGTATGCATGTCTCATTGCAATATATTTTTGGGAGAAGGATAAGGCTCGATTCTCTTATTATGAAAACCTTATTTATATTACCTTCAAGGAAATTTATTGATAGCAGATGGATCTGTTATACCTGTCTTGAAATTCTTCCATTTGAGTTCATAGCTCCTTGGTCTTTTTTCTTGTACATATAATTTATGTCATCAGACAAAGTCACCAATATGATTTGTGAAATGTGTATAAGTTGGGAAACATTCATCTCATCATTTACCATCTTCATCTAATCACAAATTTGAATTTGAATGTAGTATGTAGTATGTATCCTACTTCGTTCAGTTAGTTGTTTCAGTATGGAGCTTTTCGCAGATGCGAGAAACTTCTCTGAAAACAAGAAACCTACATTTTTGCTGTGGAATATATCCTCACAAAAACATAAATGTGAAAAAAAGTTCCTTTCCAAAATTTCGGCCATCAAAAGTAGTGAGATACAAATTTTGACCAAGTTCGTGTGTGGTACAATACCTATTACTGCAATAGGTATGCATTATCTAAATTTGTAATCGTAAGGGTGTTATATAATTTCTAGATAATCTTTTTACATACTCTTAAAGCTACAACTTAATACAATATATTTTATACATAAGATGAAAATGGGAAGAGCACCTGATTACTTGATTGAGCAAATAAGATATGTTGGAGACGTACAACCGTATAACCTGAGGAATGCCATAGATTTTAGAACACAACGAGCAGACACCAATACAATGCAAAAATCTCTGTTTTTTAAAGGACTGAACCTATACAATATGATACCAAATAATATAAAGAATGAAACAAACATAAACATTTTTAGAAGAAAAATAGTAAATTTTATAAAAAGTTCTAATTTTTAATTAGTAATTTTAATTTATTAATTTGATTTATAAATTATTAATTTTTAAATGCTATTAGATTAATATGAAATGTCAGTTAAAAAGTATTTTAAATACTACTAATAAATACATACATACATACATACAATTTGAAGCTGATAAAATGTCAGCCAATATACTAATGGTAAAGTAAATGATGAAACAGGGCCAATGTGCACCATAACGATCAATGTCAAATTGCACATCATGCAAGGTGTGACTGTAGTGCTATTTTATGTGTATCAAGGTCTCGTATAAGGATTAATGTAAAAGTGCACATCATGCTACGTGTGGCCGTTGTCTTATTTGCTATTTTATGTGTATATCAAAGTCCAATGTAAAAGTGCACATCATGCTACGTATGACCGTTGTGTTATTTTCCGTCACCACGATTATTTTTTATGGAAGATAATTTGAAATGAAAATTTTGTTGAGGCAAATTTTTTAAATATTTCGTATCTTTATTTAATTTGTTTTATTTTGTTCACTTACAAGTGATACATTTCTATTGGTTATTGTGTTTGTGTGCGTTAGAAAATTGTATTATATTACGATGAAAATTTTGTTGAGGGGAATTTTTTAAATATTTCGTATCGTTATTTTATCTTTTTCTATTTTATGCACTTACAAGTAATAAATTTCTATTGGTTATTGCGTTTGTGTGCGTTAGGATATTTCATCATGTTACGTATGTATGTATATCTGTTGTTTTGGATAGAACCGTATATAAACTATCCAGCAACATGTTTGAGGCAGTTTTGTCTATTTTCATCACACATATCTTATTGCTTTTCCCAGGAAAACGGATCAGCAATTAAAAAAAAAAGGATGAAAATTAACAAACGTAGATTTGCAGTACCAAAATGTGTGTGGTATATGGAGAAATCTTAACATATGTTAAACATATTTGGATCCAAATTTTTATTTTTTTTGTGTTTAAAATGAAATTTTATCATTGCCTGTTTCTTCTGTCTATTTGGCTATTTTTATTACACATATTTTATTGCTTTTCCCAGGAAAAAGGCTCAGCACTTAAAATAAAAAGGATGTCAGAAAACAAACGTATATTTGCAGCACCAAAATGTGTCTCGTGTATGGAGAAAATCTTAACATATGTCGTATATGAAGAAAAACTTTACATATGTTAAACATGTGTTCAGTATTTAGCACACTTGTTATGTAAATCCTTTCTTATTGCTCATATTGGATTCAAATATTTATTTTTGTTTAAAATGAAATTTTATGATCGTCTGTCTCCTCTGTCTATTTGGCTATTTTTATTACACATATTTTATTGCTTTTCCCAGGAAAAAGGATCAGTATAAAAAAATAATGAAAGAAATCGGACTATACATTTGCAACACAAAATTTTATGTGTCGTATATGGAGAAAATTTTAACATATGTTAAAATGTTCAGTATTTAGCACACTTGATATGTAAATCCTTTCTTATTGCACATTTTGGATTCAAATATTTATTTATGTTTAAAATTAAATTTTATGATCGTCTGTCCCCTCTGTCTATTTTTATTACACATATTTTATAGCTTTTTCAAGAAAAAGCATCAGTAATAAAAAAAGGATGAAAGAAATCGGACCATACACCGAAAAAATTATTTCTAAAAAATGGTCAAACAAAAGTTTGTTTGAAATAAAATTTTGATTCAGTAAATATTTTTTACTATTACAGTAAATAGTTTGATCCAACTTTGTGTTAAACAAAACAAAAAACAATATGGAGTGAAAAATTCTAGTTGATACAATTAATATAAAGTAATACTTGTAACAAAAGTGTTAAGAGAACATTTCTGTTCCAATATAGAAATTGCATACTGTACACAACTTTTTATTTTCATTAAAAATTTTTGTTGAATCAGACAATCTGTTGATTGAAAAAATTGGGGGTTTTTTCCAAACAAATTATTAAAAAATTTTGTATTTGAATTTACAAATTGCTTTGTAGGACCTAAATTGAAAAAATTAGTATTTGATTCAGAGAATTTTGTGTTTGAAATGGAAAATTAGTTTTTGCTGTGTACATTTGCAACACAAAATTTTGTGTGTCCTATATGGAGAAAATCTTAACATATGCTAAACATATGTTCAGTATTTAGCACACTTGATATGTAAATCCTTTCTTATTGCACATTTTGGATTCAATTATTTATCTTTGTTTAAAATTAAATTTTATGATCGTCTGTCTCCTTTATCGTCTACCTTTTCTATTGCATATTTAAAGAGGGAAAAAATATTCATTTAACAAAAAAAAGTACAAGAAAACAAGAAAAAAATCTTGGTTACATAGTTTGAGTCTCTCTGTTAGGGGCCATCCATATATTACGTAACGCCCTTGGGGGGGGGGGTTCGAGTTTTGTTATGATTTGTTACGGTGGTAGGAGGGGGGTCTGTAAAATTGTTACGTAACATACATTTTACTAATTTCGTACAAAAACACTTAGATTTTTCATTTATTTATGTATTTAATTTATCAAAGAAATACATAATAAATCTATAAATATATAAATAATAAATCAAACAAATTGAAGATAAAACGAAGAAGCGGGAATTTGATTTAAGAGTAAAAATAACAAACACAGAAAGACAAAAAAAATTTAGAGAGAATACTAAAAGAAAACTTGCTGATTTAAAAGCTTCGAATCCTGAAAGCAGAAATTCATTCAAAGAACGAGATAGACCTGGAAGACCTAGAACTGAGCAAGATCTACCTCTGATACTGAAAGCCATCACTGATATTGTTATTTATGAATCAGCAGCTCATAACAAACGACAAAGCGATATATACAGGAGTATTAAAACGCTAGATGAGTTAACTGAAGAATTGAATAAAAACGGATTTTCAATATCAAGAAGTGGAGTTTATCTTCGGTTACTACTAGAAAAATTACTTCTATTGAAGGAAAGAAACACGTAGTAACAGTCCCAGTAAAACTAATGCGATCGCAAAATGATTGCCACTCTAAGCACATTGATGGTAAATTTTGTGCATCAACAATAAGAAATCTGGAGCAACTAGCATCTGCTCTTGGTCCAAGTGAAGTCTGCTTTATTAGCCAAGAAGACAAAGCCCGGGTAGCTATTGGGTTAACAGTTGCGAAAAACAGGCTCCAATTTTGATGCATGTGGAATATAGAGTTAGTCTTCCTGACCATGATTGGGTTATTGCCTCTAGATATAAACTTTTTCCTTCTGTATATGCAGGTATTACTATAAAACCCGATGGCTTAGGCAAAACTGATGCAGTGGGATATTCTGGGCCCACATATATCGCAGTGCGTTCCGGGAAGCACTCTTCTTCAACGGCTCTTTCTCATGGCCTCTATTTTGAAAGAATTTTGGATCTTTCGGAATTCGATACTATTACTAAGAGTAACAATAGAGTTAAACCAATAATTATCTTCAGCGTTGACGGTTCATCATTTTTTGAAGCACGACGTGGACGCTGTTTTCATAGCAACAAATGCTCCTGGACGCAGTGCATTCAACCGAGTGGAACGAAGAATGGCAATTTTGAGCAGAGAACTATCAGGAGTAATCTTACCTCATAATCATTTCGGCAACCATTTAGACGAGCGTGGTCAAACAATTGACCATGAACTAGAAAAGAAAAATTTTAAACTTGCAGGAGAAACTCTCTCACAAATCTGGAGTGGTATAATTTTTGATGACTATCCCACAGTTTCTGAATATATAGAACCAGATAAGTCAGAAATAATTAAGCAAACTATTTTGGTTCGAGATTCGAAATGGTTTTCTGAACATGTTGAAACAAGTCAGTATTGCACTCAATTTGTTAAATGTGTTGATGAAAATTTCTGCGCAAAGCCTAGAAGTAGTTACTTTACAATAATGAACAAAAAGAGATTCTTACCACGACCAGTTCCACTTATTCAAACCAATGCTGGGATAAAAGCTGCAACAGATAGAAAAAGCATGGAAACCACTAACTTGCCCACTGTTTTTGTTAAACAACGTATGTTTATCATCTTTAGTTGAAGATGCACCAAAACCGTTACCGTACGATTATTTTTGTCCATCTGTTCAAAATGTTCTCAAGGATAGAATATGTTCAAATTGTGGGATGTACTTTGCTTCTCAAGTAATGCTAAGAGATCATGTCAAAAGCATCCACCACACCTCATCAATGACAGTAAAAAAAAACTAAGTCAATTCGTATTACAGCTCGAAGACAACGTGAACAAATGGCTGTAATTTCCCTACAGGATGGTTGTGAAGACAAAGAGTGGATTGACAATGACAACATTGATTTAAGAAACGTTGAAAATGTGGCCGACAAATCTCAAAGAAATGATATTCCCGTTTTATCAATGGATGAATACTTTACATTTCCTTGGGTTATTGATTAAAATGTGCGAGAAATATGTACAAGAATATAAAAACACCAAATTATTTGTATTCATTTCATGTCGAAATGATTTCATAACAGTATTATTTTCTTTTTATTCACACATACTTACATATGTAGATATATATATTTACTCATTTAATATATGTATGTACATAAAATGAATTTTGTTTTTTTAGTTCCCTATTTTAAAGTTATTTAAAAATACATACAAATGTTGTGTATGAATTAAATTTGTATATTTTTTTAATAAAAACTTAAAACAATTTAAATTTGTTTAAAGTTCTTGTTACGTTATTGTGGAAGGGGGGTCTAAGAATTGTTACGATCTGGTACTGGGGGGGGGGGAGAGGGGGGGTCCAAAATCGAAAAAAATGGCGTTACGTAATATGTGGATGGCCCCTTAGGATATTTCATCATGTTATGTGTCTGTGAGTTGTGTTTGCATTAGATAATTTACCTATCTGAACTTGTGTGTGTGGGATTGTGTGCATTGGTCAGTTCTATTGTTATGGAAAGAACAAATATACTTACGTATATTTTTGATTAAATAAATAAAAACAATTTTAAACATTTGTATTTATAACATAAATTTTATTTAAAAGTTTTCTTTTAGTTTTGATATATAGGTTTATAGTCAAAAACTATTTTATATAAATTAAAAAGTTTTTGAGTTAATAAATATTCATTATAATGTAATTTACATGCACATATGTTAACGTCCTGAATATAATCCTTTGTTTTTACATCACAATCATATTTATGCAAGTTATTACGATAATATGTATATGAAATGAGTGTAGTCATTGCTATACATTCTTAATTCGTTTATCATTCTCAGGAATAATTTCTTGTCGTCCTTATCAATATGACAACTTTAAACATCTACGGCCCTATGTATAAGCAAAAATTGGCATGAAGTTAGCAAAAGTGACGAAATTGAATGAGGTATTAACGAGTACCTCCACACAATTCAATCCAATCCAGTATATATTCATATGTATATATAATTTTTAGATTGTTTATTTTTATTTTTTTCAAAAAATAAAAAATGAACTAAATTCATTGTATATCTTTTAAATTTTATTGAAATTACAATTTTTGCATTTAGTTACATTGTAGATATTGTAATAAGTTTGTATTAGCTGATTTGCTTCTTCTTCTGCTTCCATATGTTGTCTTCTATAGTACGAGCAAGAGTAGGTGTCTGGTCCACACGTTTCATTTTCGTTAAACCAACAACAATTCTCATAATGCTCTTCATATTTATTTTTCATTGTTTTCAAGCTGCTTGTAATCTCCAAATGTGTTTGAATATTGATGAGCTTGTATTTGTCTTCATCAGAAACAATATGAGATCATCTTATTAAGAAGTTATATATGTATATCTTTTAATATCATTCTAACTACTGAATATGTCTACATGAGTGTACGAAATGATTATGAATAACCATTAGTGTTGAAAGTTTTTTTTATTTATACTCTAAAAATTACTTACTTCATTCTTTTTTTCTTTTTTAACAAAAAGATAAAAAATATTTTAATTTTTTATAATTTTTTTTATATTAATTATCTGTCTTAAACTAATTATAAAATATAGACAATCAGTATGGTTACAATATTTTTCTTATTTCGTTTGTAAGAGGAATATATTCAAACATTTTATCATGTATAATTAAAAAATATGCAGATGTATTTGATGGATGGTTTTCCAGGTTTTTAATTGAATACGAATATCGATTGGCCCAGTTTTAACTGTTTGATTTTGATGAGTAACATCTAAAACTATTATTGGCGCCATAGTTTTGAAGTTTCTGGGGTTAATAATGGTTAAGGTTCACGTGAATAATAAAGTTTTTGAAATTTTAACTACATATCGTATAGAATTGCAAAACGATTTCTGTCGAATTTAAGATTTAAATCATCATAGGGATATGTAACAGAGTTAAGATGCACTTCAATATGACTTATATCACAATGTCGAAACTTTGTTTTCACCATTTCGAAGACCCAATAATAAAAAAAGTGGTCTTTCGTTTTCGGTAGCTAGCTTAACATTCCATAAAACTGTTGTACTTTCTGGTGTAGTGTGTTTGACTAGCCGTATTTGACATACCTTCTGTATGTAATTGACAACAACACTTTGTTTGAGTTATTTGTCCACATAGCCAAACTTTAGCTGTGGGTACTGCTGAGTTTGCATGTTCCCACGGGTAGTTAAGTTAGCTTTAGAAAATTAGAATTAAGTTCAGTAAATAAAGATAAACGAAACAAGACGGTCGCATTAGCGGCCGTTCAAACAAAATACTCTATAATAAATATCAGCACATGGCGATCCTGCCAGTGTAGCAACACAAGAAAAAGAGACAAAAATAAATCTTGGGTGAAAAACAATGCAAAAACGGTTCCTAAGCAAGTGTCCACATCAGAGTTTCAAACATAAGAAAACAAAAAAAAAAACAAAGTAACAAAATAGGTGTGTTTTTTTATTTTTGCAGTAAAATGCAGTAAATGAGTAGTTACTGCGAAAATTTTAAAATTTACTCTCAAAAAGAGCTGTTACTGAAAAAATAAAATGCAGTAAAGCTCAGTAAAAATTTGTAAAAACTTTTGAGTACGCGAACGCAATTAATGTTTATACCAGTCGACATATCAAACAAAAACAACAAAGTAATAAACAAACAATTTCAAAAACAAACATAAAACTTCTTAAGATCACTATTTATCGCTTAATATTGTGACATACCTATCATCAAGCGAAGAATGTAATTTGTCAAAAAAAAAACAAACAAAAAACAAAAACAAATATCAAAAATCACCAACCACTATACTTTGGATGCTGGTAATATGGATAAGAACGTAAAGAAAAACTGAAAGCGGTAAGAGAAACAAAATGGGTAAACAAGAGTCTAAGTTAGAAAAAATACGCGAGTCGTGGAACGAATTAGACCAAATTTAAACAACGAAAATAGTTGTAATCACATGCGAAGTTATTCATAGCTAAGATATCCTTATGGACTGGAGTTAGACAGATTAAGGAACATTTCGACAGATCATATAAGTGTTTAAACATCGACAGACCAACAAAGAGAGAAACAATAGAGGAACATATTAATATATTTGTGGAAAAACTAGAAGAAATAAGAATAGTACTTAATATACATTATTCCAGACTAACAGCTGCACATAAAATAGCTGCAGAAGCTTTCTTTTTAGAGACTAGGGACCAGCTAATATCAATAGCATTGAAAAAACAAATAGAATTAAAAATTCCAAAAAAATCTTCATGAGAAAATAGAAGCACAGGAACAAAACAAACAAGTTGAAATAATGCCACAGACAGTGTTAGAATTCCTAGGTACAGCCTCAAGGCTAATACCTGACTTTGATAGTCACCCACACAATTTACTGTCATTCATAGATGCTTTAAACTTGGTTAATTCCATTAAGGAAAGCCACGAGGCAGTAGCCATCAATCTTATTAAAACAAAATTGAAAGGCACAGCCAGAAATTTAATAGAAAATGAGACCACAATAGCTGCAGTATGTTCAAAATTAAAAGAAAAAGTAAAAGGAGAATCAGTCGAAATTGTTTCGGCTAAAATTATGCATGTCCGCCAGTGCAATAAAAATGCAACTACCTATGCTGCCGAAATAGAATCATTGACAAAATCTTTAGAGAGTACTTATATAAATGATGGACTCTCACAAGAACTAGCAGCTAAATATTACATGCAAATTGCGGTTAAAGCCATGACAAAAAATGCCTCTAACGAAAAACTGAAACTCATAATGGAGTCAGGCAGTTTCGGTACAATGAACGAGGCGGTGTCAAAGTTTGTAAATTCCTGCACGGAAGCAAACACCTTGACACCTATCGTAATGTACTACAGAGGAAGGTACAGTAATGGTCACGGACGTAGTTATGGTTTCGCTCGAGGTGGAAACCGTGGGGCAAACCGTGCCCGTTTTGCTGCAAATAATCGCGGTATTAGACGAGGACATGGACGAAGATATAATAACGAGAACGGTTACAATAAACAGCATTATAGCAGAGGTCGTCATGTAAGAGTAACACATGAAGATCAGGGAAACGACCAATCCCCAGATACTCAATAAACACTAACTTAGAAAACAATGGTAGAATCTACCACATAAGTTTAAACTTAACATTATATTAGCATAAAAACAACATTGAACAATTATAACTTAACATTCTTAATTGACACAGGTGCGGATATTGCAGTAATTAAAGTTGGGCAGATCGAAACGTACTATAAATCAGAAATCGGTAACTAGGATACTAATACATATCCCAACTTCTAAAACATATATTTAATGGATGACGATCGTTTATTGTTTTAAACATCTGCAATCTGTACGCATCAGCAAGTTAAATGTGTGGTACGTTCAAAGTAATATTTAAAATTTATAACTTAATTTTTTCAGCTGTCGTTTGATATTTAAGAACTTGTCTATCATTCATGCTTAGAATTAAATATAATTTTATTAAAGTCTTTAGCAAATCCGAGTAAATATTTTAATGGTACACAAAAATTAAAATAACCCTTTTCAAGCGTAAGATCATCAATGTTAAAAGGATACCATCCTGCATTTAGCAGAGTTTCACTTTCAGATTTATTCAGCGAGATATAGTTTTTTAATTCTGTTGCAATATCCAAATGCCGTGTACGATCAATTTCTACACCATTAATTTCATAACGAATTTCATCAAATAGATGTACCATGCAATTATTTAAGAGACGTGTGGATGCAGAAACTGTTGAATCTTCCTTTGTAGCAAGTCCTTTGTATATAAGATTTTCACTTGGTAAAAAATAAAAATCTTGATTTTGAATTGTTATACGAATCTCATCATTATTTTTAAATGATTGTAAATATGATGTGTACCTGTGGTACTCCTTCTTGACAATTGAGTTATCAAAGTGCGCTTTTGTAAAATGTTAATGATACTACTCATTGTTCCTGTATCTTTACGCTTTTACTTTGAGATGTAACCCCAAATTTGTTAAAAACTCCTTATTAGCCTCACGAAGAATAATGTTTTTTTCTGTTGTATTATTTCTTTAATTAGTCGTTTTTTCTGTTTCCTTGATTTATTGCAATTCGATAACTTTCCGGTTTCGTGTTCCGTTGATAAGGGTAGAATGAATGGTGAATGCTTTTGTTTTGTTTTTTTGTTTTATTATATATAATCATTCTCTCATAGGCTTTAAATGCAATCGTATTGTTAGTTTTTCACCGCGAAAATTTATTAAGTTTCCGTCTTGATCGACGACTTTCAAAATAAGACTGTTTATTATTCTTGAACTTACAGGTAAATATATTACATTAGTTGGAGCCTCAGTTATTTTATATCCTGGACTGACGTTAATTGAAAACTGATGCAAAATATGTGCAGACGTGTTATTTATATATGATCCGCCTACAATGTTACATTCAACGATTATTGTATTAATTTTGATTATATCTATTGTTTTATCAGAGTAATGTTCCACGCCAGGCTCTAAAGGTTAGGTTAGGTTAGGTTTATCTGGTTGGTCCAAGACCTCGCATAGACCGGGATTGATCCTTAGCGATACCAGCAGATGAAATGAGAACCTGTTAGTATGGCAGCCTAGTTCGTGGTGCCTGTATCGAATGACTCCCACACAGATTTAACAAATTTTAGCAACCTACACATTTCTACTCTCGATACAATCTCAAGACTACGAAAAGTGTAAGCACCAAGGTAGTTAAATCTAGTACGGCTTAAACCCGGGCAGTGACACAGTAGATGTTCCATTGTTTCCATTTCTCCGGGTTCCTTACATTTCCTGCAGGTACCGTCGGTTATTCGTCCTATTTTGACAGCGTACGAAGCCGTCCAGCAGTGCCCAGTTAATACTCCCACTAGCAGTTTACAGTTGCTTCTAGTTAATGATAAAAGGAACTTAGTCAATTTGGGATCATAGGAGCTCCACATTATCTTAGAAGTTTTGCAAGTTTTCGTCGCGCCAACTTTTCTCCGCTTCTTCCCTCATATTAGAATGTATGATCTCTTTAAGGTATTGAATTGGTTTCCGGATATTTTGGCCAGTGTATCGGCCATTTCATTTCCCTCAATCCCCATGTGTCCCCTGATCCAGAATATATGTACTTGTCTACCAGTACATAATAAACATCTGCATGAATGTTTTGATTTTCTGTCTATTGAGAATGAAGCGAAAACAGAACTCTAATTGAGAATACATCTAACGAACGAAACGAATATTTACTCTATTCGCTAGGAGGCAATCAATCGAAACGAAACGAAACACACATGGAAACATGAGAGAATAGAGACATGAGAGTAACGAAGCATGAGAGTTCGAATAGAATAGTACATCAATCTAGTTGTCGTTTGTTTCGTTCAAAAAAAGCGAAGCAAACGAAACATGGATGTCTTTGCCAGAATGACAAACGAAACACACATTTACTCTCATCTTTCCAAATTATTATGGAAACATTCGAATGTTTCGTTTTAAAAAGCGAATCAAAGGAAACATGCACATCTGTTTGGAAGTAAATGCGGTAGTTTGTTGTCATCGTTTCTGAAAGAAGGATACTCAAAAAATGGATTGCCAGGACGTAAGTGAAGCTTGTAAATACATATGTAGGCGTTATACTATTTTAAAATGTTTTTAACTGAAAATATAGGTTTTATAATCAAATTAAATGAAAATTTTTGATTTGATTCATATGTGCATTGGCTATTTTCCAATTTTACTGAAACAACAATTTTCTATGTCTGTCTGCCGCACGCCGCGTTCACTGCAATTATTTTTATTGGTTTAAGGTCCAATATAACGTCTAGAGCTGCAGTAGGTGTACTCTTTAAAGCTCCAGTGATGCAGAGCTCTGCTAGCCTCTGAACACTTTCCAACTTTTTCAGGTATGATTTTGTCTCTTTTTGTAGCCACCGCTGTGTATGTCCAATACGTAAGATTAGGTGAAAGGCCCCATGTCTTGCCCAGCATTTTTTACATACATATAGAGCAATGGTGGCCTTTTTAACTCTATCTTCTATATTGTACCTCCACGTCAGCCTACTATCCAAAATAACCCCCAGGTACTTTGTATGTATTTTGGGCGAGAGCGATATACCCTCTAATTTTGGTGTTCTCCATTCCTTGACTTTCCTATTGGTAAAAAGCACAAAGTCAGTTTTTCCTGGGTTTAAGTTTAAACCTACCCGCGTTGCCCATCTATGAATGTCCCTCAACGAGGATTCCATTAGGGAGCTAATTGTATCGAGGAACTTACCAGTTATGATGATAGTTATGTCGTCCGCATATGCTGTAATCTTAGCTGCTTTACCCTCGAATTCCATGAGAATTTCATTTACAACCAGCGTCCAAAGAAGTGGCGATAGAACACCACCTTGGGGGTTCCTCTCTAGCTTCTTTGCTTACATTGGCATTGCCCAATTCCGCAGATACTATTCTACATTTTAATAGGTTGCCTATCCAGTTTTTGACTTGCAAGTGAGCACCGGAACGATTTACACTTTCCATAATTGCGTCCATAGAGACATTATTGAAAGCGCCTTCGATATCCAAAAAGACCCCTATAGCAAAGTCCTTATAGTGTAACGATGTTGGTTGGAGGACAGGATATTTGGATATACAAATTCTTTGATGTGTATATCCAAAATTCTCTCTAACGTTTTCAGTAGAAAGGACGTCAAACTGATAGGCCTAAAGTCTTTTGGATACATATGGTTGCTCCTACCTGCCTTTGGTATGAATACAACCTTGGCAATCCTCCATGATTTTGGCACATAATTCAGTCTGAGACATCCTCTAAATATTCCTATTAGCCAGGGAATTATCCTCTGTTTACCACACTGTAGTAAAGCCGGAAAAATTCCATCTGGTCCTGGTGATTTATATGGTTTAAATGAATCGATTGCCCATTCCACCTTACTAAGGGAAATGACGTCACAATTCTCAGTATTCAATTCATTTGTCATTTCTGAGCGAGAGGATATCTCCGTATATCCTGGGAAGTGTGTGTCCAGGAGAGGCTGCAGCTAGTCCAATCGCCGTTAATTTTACAAATTGTGCTAGGCACTGATGGATTGCTTGCAAGCAGCTTCCTCATTCTGGCCACAAAAATTCTTCCATGAATTTTTCTTGGCCTTTCTCACCTCTTTTTTAAAGGATCTCAGTGCTTTTTTGTAGTCCCTCCAGCACTCAAATTGGTCTATGTATCTAGCCAATCTGAATAACGCCAATCACGCAGGTCACGTCTTTGTGCGTCTAGATCACTACTCCACCTCTAAAACTTTTGTACTAAAACCTAATAAGGATCCGATTGATCTCTTCTTATAAAATAAATTGAATCTGTAGTACTTTTTATGCATGTTTGCAGAGTATTTTAATTTGCTCGTACATCCAGCGATCCTTTTGCATTTATATTGTGATATTTATTTGCTAATACTTCAGCTATATCTGATAATTCATATGAGCCACCTGGAACTTTATTTCATGATTCCCCATATGAAATAAATTGATTTCGACATCAACATTTGGGATTGAGTGATACGTATCGAAAAATAGTTTTCATTTAGTTCGATTGTTTGAAAATAATTTGCAACAAGATATGAAGAGTCTCCGTTGAATGTTAATGTAATTGATATTTTAACGGTTGATAAGTGAATAAATTATTAATAAATTTTGCAATGATTTTTATGATGATGTATTATCGATATTAATCCAAGAGTTATGTTCTGACGAGAATCCCAACCATTTAACGTAAAGCATATTATCTCTTCTTTTTAAAATTTTTTCAACTAAATATGTTTCTGGAAATTTAGTTTTTATTAGCTCATGTTTGTAAAAACCACCTTTAATTTCATGATCTTGATAGTCTGGTAATATATAAGGTTAGTATTTTTTATAGTTTTGATTTTAAATATTTCTGTTGTCCTGTTTGATGTGTAACCTTTTTACTTATTTGAACATTATCATTTACTTTAAACTTGGGTTTTTGAAATACTTTTAAATTGTTGTGTATTCAACAATAAATTTTCATTTGATGAATTTACTTTATTTGGGGTCATCTGTATTGTTCTATGAAATGTATCATTATATTTATCAACAAGTTCTTGATATTTGTTTACCCATTTGTATGTTCCTTGGTATCTTAACTCTTTCCACATCATTCCTTTTAAGGTTCTGTTAAATCGTTCTACTATGGATGCCTTTAGAACACTATACGTTGAATAGTGATTAATATAATTCGATTGCATTAGTTGATGAAATTGATTATTGAAAAATTCTTTATCGTCATCTGTTTGTAAATTTCTTGATTTTCTATTGTTATTAGTGAAAAACTTTTCATAGCATTCGCTACGTTTGATGCAGTTTTAGTTTTTAATGCTACAGCCCACTCCCTTTATCTATTACTGTTGGAAGATATCGATATCTCTTATTATGTTCTGCATAATTTCCCATTTCCACCAAATCTGCTTGCCATAAATTATCAATTCCTTTCATTATAACTCGTCTTCTTTTAAAATTTTTTTTCGCGCTTGTTTGTGCAGTTCATTAACTATTTCTCTCTTATCTGAATTCATTTCCTTTATAATAGTTGTTCCTTATTAATATCTAAACGAAAATTTCATATGCTTATATATAATTTTTATCCTTTGATTTTAGCAACATCTACAACAGCATTTTTATTAATTGACTTAAATATAAATTCTTCAATATTATCAAATCTTTCCTCGATATTCTTTAAGAAGCCTTCATTTGCAAAGTGGACTAGATCAATCACTATTTTTTCACTAGCTTTAACATCGTCATCGATCCGTTTTGTATTCAACTCTCGTAATACTTTTACATCTCTTATGATAACGTTTAATTGTGAACTATAATCGTTTTTAAGTTCCTCACTCTGGTCCTTAATGGTTTTGATGATGATATGCATTTTCTTGATATCTTTTGCAATGACATCCATTTGGAAATTATATTTGTATGTACTTAACCTTAAACTATTTAGATTAGTCTTAATGGAACTTTCTCTAAACTTATTTATATAACTCATTTTTAATATATTATGTCAGCTTCTCTTAATTCTTCAACAATGGAAATTATTTCGTTTTTATGATTATTATGACCAGCACTTTCCGATGAAAGAATTAAAAGTAATCTGTCAACAAGTTCATTTGGATCATCCGAATATATTAATTAGATTTACGATTATCTGCAGTTTTTAATAATAATCCATTACCTTTTTATTAAAACATTTGGTTTCGTAGTAAATAAATGTTTTATTATATTAACATATTTATATGCTCGTGTACCTCTAATTTGACCATGTGGTTGATATTGTCGTTTGTATGCATTTGTACCCATTAAAAGTTCTTTTTAAGTTTTCAAATCATTTTTAGTGTAATGTAGAGGTTTTGAGTGAAAAACTAATTCGAATAATCCTGGAGTAATTTTTCACTTTGTATTTCATATTCGTACGTTAAAATTTAGTTCATTATCGCCAGTTTCCGCTTTCATCTATGTTGAACCCATAAATAATATCAATTTTTTTTTACTAAGGAAGAGTAGTTCTATATTTTTGATTTTCAGTTATCTTGTAGTTGTTTTTATCGTCGTCATTATCCTCGCTACCTATTTGTAAATCTAGTTTCCTTTTTTTTTATTGGTATGTTATTAATCATATTATCATCATAACCCTCAGCATCATCAAAGTTATCACAACTATCATCGGATGGTAGTGATGGAAGTTCTGAATCTGACATATCATTATTTGATTGATAAGCATCTGATTTGTAATCAGGTGTTTTTTAATTATCTTTTTTAAAGGTTTTGTAGTTGGTGTATATGTATCTTTCAATAAATCACCGGATTGATAATCATAATTTTTTTTAATTATCTTATTCAGGGGTTTCGTTACAGGCTTAAATGTATCTTTCAATAAATTGAGTCTATCTTCTTCATACAATTTTATATTTTTTAGTTTTTCTTTAATATAGTTCTTGTTTTAACAATACCTTTTAATAATTTGTTATTCATTTCGAACTGAGTTGTATCTGGTTGTTAACTGCTTTGTATCTGATATTGATCTGGTTTGTATCTGCTTTATATATGCTTTTTATCTGCTTTGTATCTGCTCTGTATCTGATTTTTTATCTGCTCTGTATCTGCTTTTATCTGCTCTCTTTCTTCTTTTATCTGACTTGTATCAGCTTTTTATCTGCTCTGCATCTGCTTTTTATCTGACTTTTATCTGCTTCTGGAGAAAACCACTTACAGTTGTATGAATTTATCAAAACGTTTTCTATATCGTCCCTTATTTACCGCATCATCCTTACTAATAACAACGAATCCATATTTATCATTCCAGCACTCACCACATATATCTGTAAATTCTCTAAACGACATATCTCCAATAACATTATCATTTAATATATGTCGTAAATTCATTTTATCTTGTTTAAATATTATGATCATATTCGCATTATCACGTATTAGATGTTTGGGAATTTTTGTATATGTTTGACATAAATAAAAGCAGTCAATATGCTTATGTCTAGCCATGCAAAAGTAATCTCTTATATTATCTTGTTTACCACAAATAACGTCATCAAATATTATTATGGAATTGAAGTTTGCTTCAGCGGGACTCAGTTTCTTAAGGTAGCAGTATTTTAGTTGATATAAAGTCTTCGAATATATATATATATAAGTTTCTGAAGCTAAGGCCATTAGGACCTTCTATTAGACTAATCATTACGTTATTTTACCGCAGTTTGAAGGTCCTACAATTAGTGCACGTATTGAATTGGGTAATAATGTGCTATGTTTAATTTTAGTTTTCTGTTCTTGTGATACGTCAACATTTCTTATAACAATTTGTTTTGCTTGCTCTACTAATCGCATATTGATAACTAATATGTTTTTGCTATAAATTCAATCTTATATACGGAAATCTCATCATTTTGACTTTTAGTATGGAACACATAAGACATACATATGTACAGGGTGGCCCAGAAAGACCGAAGTGGTGTGAATTCCTTATAACTTTTTATTTAAGACATATTTTTTTAATTTTTTGTTTTTTAAATACAGTAAATTTATAGGGAATATTTTTAGATTAGTTATTAAAAATTGTATCCCGCAAGTGGTGGCCATTTTCTGCTTCGCACAAATGTGCTCTTTCCATTTCCATTATTCATAACTTATTTATGAGTGACGAAGCCCATTTCCAATTAAATGGGTTTGTTAACAAGCAAAACTTTAGGATATGGGCTAAGGAAAACCCGAGAGTACTTCATCAACGACAATTACACCCAGTTAAGTGTACTGTTTGGTGCGGTGTTTCTTCAGAAAGGATCATTGGTCCATATTTTTTGGAAAATGAAAGAGATGTCGCCATTTCCATCAATGGTGATCGATATCGGGCCATCTTGGAAAATTTTGTAAGGCCAGCCGTGGAATACCATCCGCAAATATGGTTCCAACAGGATGGAGCCACAGCGCACACTCCGAGGGCCACAATGGCTGTTTTACGCGACATCTTTGTGGAAAGAATAAATTCGCGTAGAAGCAATTTTAATTGGCCTCCGCGTTCCCCGGATTTAACCGCTCCAGACTGTTTCCTTTGGAGTTATTTAAAAGGGAAAGTTTATGTTAATAAGCCTAGGACTATTGAGGAATTAAAAACCAATATTCCAGACGAAATTAACAACATAACACCGGAAGTTTTGCGAAAGGTCATGGAAAATGTGTTGAAAAGAGATCATTTGTGCGAAGCAGAAAATGGCCTCCACTTGCGGGATATCATTTTTAACAACTAATCTAAAAATATTCCCTATAAATTTACTGTATTTAAAAAACAAAAAATTAAAAAAATATGTCTTAAATAAAAAGTTATAAGGAATTTACACCACTTCGGTCTTTCTGGGCCACCCTGTATATTAAAGCAGAATAAAAATTAACAGGGTTATAAACTATAACAAAGGAGTTAGAGATAATCAGTGTCAGGTTGGTAGCGGCTTAGTAAACAACTTGATAAACAAATTACCTATTGAACTTCATTTACCTGGTTATCAGTTTTGTGGACCTGGAACAAAACTTGAAAAACGTTTAGCAAGAGGAGACAAGGGGATAAATTTATTAGATGTAGCTTGTAGAGAGCACGACATTGCATATTCAGAAACAAGCAATATTAATAAAAGACATCAAGTAGATATAATAATAGCTGAAAAAGCGTGGCAACGACTAAAATCTAAGGATAGTGGCTTAAAAGAACGAGCACACTTTTGGCTTGTAACGAACGCAATGAAAGCAAAAGTTAAATTTGGATTGGGCATGAAGAATACTAGTAATTCTAAATGTAGAAAATCGAAGAAGAAAAACTGTAAAAAGAGAAAGGCATGTGATACAAAATTGTTTTCAACCACTGTAAAAAATACCCTGAAACTTGAAAAATAAAAAAGCAGACAATTTAAACGATGTTGTTAAAATTGCACAAAAAGCCGTTACCTCAAACTTTAAAGGGCAAAAGAGAGCTAATATTGTGATACCAAGAGTTATACCAATACCAAAAATTGGTGGATTTCTTTCACTAATTAAAATCTTAACAGCTTTATCAGCACTTGGAGGTTTAGCTACCGGTGGATCAGCTATTATTAAGGTTGTAAATGATATAAAAAATGGAAAGCAACAGCTAGCAGAGGCTACAAGACATAATAGACATATGGAATCAATTGCTATGGGAAAAGGTCTATACCTTAAGCCATACAAATCTGGATATGGCCTTTATTATAGCCCAGCTCCAAAAAACTTTTAGATAGTCTACCCAATCGACCATTAACTGATCTAGATTTAATGAAATATGCTAAACAACTCAAAAATTTTAGAGGTGTTTTCA
Source organism: Tachina fera (assembly GCA_905220375.1). Lineage (NCBI taxonomy): Eukaryota > Metazoa > Arthropoda > Insecta > Diptera > Tachinidae > Tachina > Tachina fera. The sequence goes on from LR999967.1 coordinate 58,529,139, forward strand.
TGCGTGATCGTTTACTTAGAAAGGCATTAATTCAAGAATGTGGTATTGTTAATTTAGATAGTTATACTGGTCCTGGAACGCATTGAGTAGCCTATTATAAAAAACGTAATTATAAAGAATACTTTGATAGTTTTGGAAACTTACATCCACCAGTTGAAATAGTTAATTACTTAAAAACACCAATCGAATATAATTATAAACAAAAACAAAAATTCAATACATTTAATTGTGGACATTTATGATTAAAATTTTTGTTCAATAAATATAATTTGAAATAAAAACAACATTTTATACCTTTCTTTTTTCATAATCTCTTTATTTTACAATTGATTCTTCTTATTTTAACAAGTTTAGGTTAGTTACATACCTATATAAACATTAAGAAAAATATCATAATCGTCCATAAATTCTTCATACATATTTAAATTTATTGTTCCTAGTGATATTTGTGGTGTTGATACTGATGAATGATAATTTAATCTATAATGCCCCCACGCATAAGTATCAACACCATTTTCACGTACAAATCTCTTATCATCTAAGTAACTTAATGTCAACTTACTAACGTATTGCGTACAAATATTATGCACCTTAGACCTAAATAGATACATAAATTGAATTCATTGTCAATGTGATAGGTTAATTTAACAGTTGACAAATCATCATCAGACAAATAACCTGCTAGTTTTTCTAAGCTCGATGACATAAACCAAAAAGAATCTAGAAAACGCAGTTCAATTGTGTCTTTTTCATTAATAAAAATTCTTTTTGATATGGATACATATAATTCCTTATTTAAAGGAATTAAATGTATATCACCTTCAATAGATGAAAGTTCTCGCACAAACAAATGACAATCATATGCCGAAAGATTATGTAAAAATACAGGGATGAAGTTTGCGATTTGATACCCTAAATTGCACTTGTTATGTGCTGATCCCCTGTATTCAACTCTTAAGTGACAATGGTCGGCCACTCGATCTTCAACAGATAAATTTTTTTTACAAATGTGACAAATTGTGTCCTCATTTTGTCTAATCTTTTGAAGCGGTGTTAAGGAATTCATTGGTTTAATTACACTTAAATGTTAATATATCTAGACCAAGGCATATCAAACAGGTACACGTATCAGGCATATTGCTCATCCGCTGATTTTTTGTTTACAAGTTTATAACGAAGAATTTATTTGACAATATCAAATGTGCCTTCTTTGATGCATACAAATTTTTGAGAATTACCATGTAAAGCTATGTGAGAAGCAGAGAGTTAGCAGAGAGTTGTCAGAGAGTTTTGCCTAATGCATGTACCTGTATTAAATGTGCCTTGATCTAGACTATCCTTAACTAAATTAGTAAAAAAATGTTTTGGTGAGTTACCACCACTATATATTCTAAATATATCTAAACTAGAATTAAAGGAACATTTTATATAATAGCTATAAGCAAATTGGACATGTTTTTGTATAGATTCCACATTAGTTGAATTTTTTATATTTACTGATTCTAGAATGCATTCAAAATCAACGTACACTACAAAAGGCACATCCATTTGCTTTTTAAAATTTTTAAAACTTACTAAATTATTTTCTACAGTAGGCATTCTTGTAACAACTTTGTTACATTCTTGTTTATGTTTTTCTAGTGATGTCTGGCTATGGAAATGAATCAGACAGCTATTACATATATATATACACAATCCTTGTGTTTTGTTAAATGGCTTTTAATTAATCTGTAATTAAATGAAAAGTAGAATAATCTTTTAATACATAACATATACAAATAAATATCAATAACATACCTTGATATATTTTTGATCCACACATAGTGAAATCTTTTACATCTTCTAGGAGTAATAAATTTATGTGATTGACTTTTTCCTCTGCAATAAAGTAGTAGGACCCATTATGTTTTCCCCTTCCAAACCAAACACATTTATGCTGATATTCAGATTATTCAACTCAAACACGTTTATTGTATTTACGGACAAGGAAAATTAAGTTCTTTGAAATTTAAAATGATGTTATTTTCCAGCACTATAGTTTCATCTTGTATGTTACTACCCAGTGAAAAAAATGGAAGTCATTCTAGTGGAACTACGTTTTCATTGCTTCCAAAAAGTCGATATTTTTAATTTGGCGAGAGTCAGCAAAAAACCATGTAGAAGCTTACTTTAGTCATACGAAACCTTGTAACTCCTCCATAGTGTTGGAAAAAACTCACCAGAATTTAAAAAAAATAATTTTTTTTAACGAAATTTATGAACTAATTTTAGTCTAAAATTTAAAAGTTATTTGCTTCAATTTACATGAAAACACTGTTTCGGGCTTAAATTCGTATAAAAAGAAACGAATTGTTAAAATAGGTAACTATTTACCATTTTTCCTAGATGAAAATATCGTAGAACACAAAAAAGGAAATTTTTCTTAATATCGCTTCCAATTCAGTGACCAGGCATCGAAAAATAGAACTTCTTGCAATGACAACCCTATGTAAAAATCATTAGATCGGATCGAAATTTTCAGTACTTCCGCATCGCAAACTCTACATTTTCATGACTTTTTTGGAGTGTCTATTTTTACTGGGTAATATTATATGATGAACATCTCGTTGGATGCTGTCCATGAGCGATTGGATATAGAGCCGATATTATGGCCCACTTGAAACAATACGCATCCTTTTTTTGCATGTTGATGCACGCAAACTTTCTCTGTATTGCAGGTGGTAGAGGAATGTATTGTGAACCTTTAATGGATTTGTATTCATTAATATTGATTTCGAGGTGTGATATTTCTATTAAAGCCTATCCGCTATCACGCTCTTGAAATTCGCTCATCTTTTTCAAAATAATATTGCACTGATCACGTTTACTGTGGTGAATATCATCTTTTGTTGAGGCTCTGCTAAGTATAGTCATTTTTGTTTGGTGTGACTTTACGTTGATATTACATGTGTCTTGTTCTTCTTTTATCAACACGTATTCACAAAATAGTTCACAATTTAATTTTATGGAGCAATGTTTTTGAAGCATATTCCTCAACAATTCAACCACTTGGGCTTTAATTTCACCCAAAAAAGTTTCAGTTATTAAGTTGTCTTTATTGCTAATTTCGATCATATATGCTGCAATGCGGCCCCGGTAGACTGAGTTAATACACCTTAAACCATTGTCTAATATCTTAGCACAATTAATTTTATGTCTATTTGTTTTTACATGATAACGATAAGTCGTTTGAGGAATATAATCTCCACAATTTTTACAATAAACACTAGTTTCTTTAAGTTTTTTCAGATGGTCAATTAAATGAGTGTGTTTAAGAAATTCTTTACGATCCGAGAAACGTATATTACATACGTTACACATCATTGATGAACCTTTTTAAGCAAAAATTGCGACTAAATGATTTTCCACAGATATCGCAAGTAAAAATCTCAATTTTCCGGGCTTCTTTAATAACTTTTTAATGGAAGTTATGATGAAATTTTCAAAACAAGAATGAATTATATTAATTTCTAACGATCTATTTTTACTCTAAATTGTGGGTGTGGTTTAAATGATGTAAGGATCAAGTTTTTATGTATATCCCTATACACATAAATATTAAAATGTAATAAAAATAGACAGAACTGCCTCAAACATGTTGCTAGATAATTTATACACAGTTCTATCCATAACAATAGAACTGACCAATGCATAAAAACACACACATTTGTAGTAAAAAGAGACAACAACAAGATATGTAATATAAAAACACAGTTATAAAAATATTCAATGCAAACACAACCCACACACACATATATACATACATACATAACATGGTGAAATATCCTAACGGATGATGTAGCGATTGCAATATCAGGGTTCCACCTTGTTACTATATATCACAGAGACAGAGAAAATGCCTCAGTGTCAACCTGGAAAAAACGGTACTAGTACTCTTTTGCCAGGAGATAAAAAATTCCCAACTTTAACCACCCAAAGCTAAATGGCACTACCCTAACCCTGTCGGATAAAGCCAAATATCTGGGTGTTGTCCTCGATAGTAAGCTTTCCTAGAGGGGAAATCTTCAGGCAAGAGTAGCGAAAGCCACAACGGCAATGTATGTCTGTAGAAATGCAATCGACCCTACATGGGAAATAAATCCTAAGGGAGTCGGTTGGACACTAAAGATGGTTTTAAAACCTATATTATCTTATGGACTTTCGGTCTGGTGTGAAAGCACTAGACTCAGTAAGTAATCTGTCCTGTTTAGAGGGAATTCTCCACAAAATGGCATTTATGATAACAGGTGCTCAAAGATCAACGCCAACAAAAGCGCTCTTCGTTATGTTGGGTTGGTTTCCGGTGGACTTAACGACTAGAAAGCTAGCTCTACGTACCGCCGTCAGACTAAATGCAATAGACGCTGGGAACCACCGACTTTAGGGGCATGCAAGTATTTGAGGTATAGTGAATAACTACCGAATCTTATGGACTATTGCATTCCGAAACCCTACTTCAATAGGAACTTCCAAATTTCATTGACAGAAGGGTTTCCCCACTGAAGGGAGCCATACAGATCTTCACGGATGGTTCAGAAAAGGGGGAGGTTTGGAGTAGCCACTTTCATTCCAGAATACGGATATGACCTTCAGACTCCCGAACGAATGTAGTATAGTATAGGCAGAGTTATCTGCTATTAAAAGAGCGACACACTGGGTAAGGTTCTATCGGATTCCAAATAGAGACATCCATATTATAACTGACATCAAATCTGCTATTAAGTCCCTTATAGGGGTGTATACCACATCCTTTCTTGACCAGGAATGTCGTATATCCTTGGATGCACTTGCGCAGCACTCAAATATCTCGTTAAACTTGGTGCATGGACACGGGACTATTTCAGGAAAGAGGGGAACCCTATTAAGAGAGGTCGATATCGACAATCTTTGTGGACTCCCACTCATCTGGCTGGAGATGCTTCAATGTTACCTTTCTTAAATTAGCTCAAAACAGATGGCGAATTGAGTCCACCTGTGGTAATAGCGAGAACCCTCTGGCCTCGCATGGACTCCCCCGTAGAACAAAAAATATCATGAACTTCAATAGAAAACACGTCAGAAATATCCTTGCCACATTGACCGGTCACTGTACTTTCGGAACACATGCTAAACGTATGCGTCTCCAGTATAATGATTACTGCTATAGTTGCAATGACGAGGAAGAGGAAGAAAGTGTCGTGCATCTCCTGTGTCTTTGTCCCGCTCTGGAAGATCTTGGTCTGCACCTCTTTGGCAGAATATTCTTCGGAAGCTTATCCGAGTTATCGGAAATTGGGCTCAAAAATCTAAGCCTCTATATTAGGAATAGTGGTTGGTATAATCACTGACCCCCCTAGCCAAATTTCTTGACCCACTCTCACCTCACACCCCTCCTGAACAATCTTCTATCTCTTTTCTACTTCTACCCTTCTCACCCTCCTCTTGTTCTCTCTCTGTCTTCTTTCAATTTACAGGCAGCACAAAGTGATCATTATATTAGACATATGAGTGAGCATATAAATGTTTCTTTTCCCTCGTTTCTCTTTCCTAACAAACTAGTCAGCTTATCAATAAGACTTGCGAATAGCGTAAATTATGACTTATTTTGACAACACTTAGAAACCACATTGAACATATACAAAACTATATAACAACAGCACAAAATAGAATAACTGACGCCAGATCCTAACAAAGCAAGAGATAGATGACTACAATATAGATATAAGAAAAATTTAATTTTTAAGAGCTGCAATATTTGAAAAAACTAATAAATTAAAATTAATAATTAAAGTTCAAAAAATATTTAACTCTGTACAAGTAACCACTAATATACCTATGCCATACTTACATTCTCGTTGTACATTCATAGTGAACAGTCGATTTAGCGGAGTTTTTATTTCATACTAAACAAAAAAAAATTGTACGAAAAAATATTCGGAATACATATTGTTATTGTTAGCTTTATTTGCATTGCTAATATTTTTTTTACATAGCCATAATTAACAAAAACAAAAAAACCGTAATAAAAAAAAACAAACAAACAAACAAACAAAAGTGCCCTTGAGGAATACTCTATATGAGTACCTCAAAAACAAATAACTGTGAAGTGAGTTCTAATGGCAGAAATGCCTATTTGACTGTGAGTTCTGAAGCTCTTAATGAAAATAATAAAAATAAAAAATCTGATGATAGACTTACTGAAAGCTCTGAAGCTCTTAATGATAACAAAATAAATAAGAAATCTGATAGTAGACTTTTTTTAACGGCGAGGCCACTTTTTCGTCAGCGATCAACTTCGCTTTGTCCAATGCCAACTAGTGATTCGTTAACATTACCGTTGCCTAGTACTTCTACATTTAACTCAGCGATATCATCCGCTTCAGGCTCGTGGTCATCACTTAACCAAGTTTTTACTGAAGTTAAGAGCATCCCAAGACCCAAGGTCCAAGTGGGAATGGACAGATATATAACAGTGTTAAAGCGCGGACGAAGCCCAAAGTCTTCGAACATTTCATCTGCTCCAAAAATGTCTAGGGATAACAGCGCATCCTCTATTAACCGTCAAAATCGTTTTCAAATATTACAAGTTGACAATAACGAACCCGATGTATCTACGAACAAAACATCCAAGCCGCCTCCAATCTATTTGAGAGAAAAAACTTCAAACGCTCTTATAAAAAATTTAATTTCAGTCATTGGTGAGAATAAATTTCACATCGTTCCAATAAAACGTGGTAACATTGATGAAACCAAAATTCAAATTTATGAAGAAAAAGATTTTCGCAAACTGATTAATGAATTTGAAAAAAGTAAGAAAAGTTTCTACACATATCAGCTTAAAAGTGCTAAAGGCCTGCAGATCGTATTGAAGGGCATCGATTCCTATGTTGCTCCCGAAGAAATAAAAGATGCACTCGTCCTCCAGGGATTTAAGGTAAAAAATGTATCTAACATAATAAATAGGGAGAAGATTCCTCAACCTCTATTTCGCGTCGAACTTGAGCCAAACGACATAAAATTTAAAAAAAGCGAGACTCATCCAATTTACAATTTAAAATATCTCTTATACCGAAAAATAACAGTTGAAGAACCACACAAGCGTTCTGGACCCGTACAGTGCCATAATTGTCAAGAATATGGTCACACAAAAACATACTGCAAGTTACCTTCAGTTTGTGTTATCTACGGTGAATTGCACGGTACTGCTGGTTGTACTAAGCCTAAAGATCTAGCAGAAAAAAATGTAGTAATTGTGGAGGTAATCACACCGCCAACTACAGAGGATGTCCTGTATATTCTTTCGTTAAGCAGACTATGGGGCAAAAACCTAAATTAGCTCCAGCACAAACAGCAAACGATTACTCCGCCACTTTTGCTCAAATGAGCCAACCTGTCACTTCACGTGTATCGTATGCCGATGCAGCTAAAACTAGTTATATTCCCACACAAAATATTGAAATAATTCAACGAATGAAAACTCAAGCTTTAATTTTAGTCGCCTTGAAGCTACTATTGAGAATCTAGTGCTGACTATAAATAATTTTACAACAAATATGACTAGCATGATGCAAGAAATGCTACGAATGCAGTCTACACAGCTTCAAGCATTAGTTAACAAGCCATGAACACGTTAAAGATAAGTTTCTGGAACGCAAACGGCATTCGCCAACATAAAAATGAACTTGAGCACTTCCTCACGGAAAAAAATATTGATATAATGTTGGTCTCTGAGACACATTTGACTTCGAGAAGCTTTTTCAAAATAAATGGCTACACTATGTATGATACAAAGGACCCTAGAGGGAGAGCATGCGGTGGATCTGCAATTCTAATTAAGTCAAGACTCAAGCACTATATCATTGACAACGTTAGTGAAGAATATATGCAAGCTACGAATATTTTTGTAGAAAATTTTTGTTCTAATTTCGTAATATCATCAATTTACTCACCTCCCAGATTTTCAGTTACCGAAGATCAGTATGAGAAGTTCTACAAATCGCTTGGATCTTGTTTCGTGGCAGCTGGAGACTACAATGCAAAGCATACGTACTGGGGATCGCGCCTTTTAACACCTAGAGGTCGAGCTTTGTTTAATACAATTTCAAAAATGGGCTTAGATGTTATTTCGAGTGGGGAGCCCACTTATTGGCCTACTGACGTACGAAAAATTCCAGATGTTATTGATTTTGGCGTAATGAAAAATATTTCTAGGGATTTAATTAGTGTTGAAACTTCTCTAGATCTCTCCTCCGATCACTCCCCCACTATCGTTACAATTTGTAACCCACTAAGAAGTGACTTACCTCACCCATATACGAAGGTGACCAATCGTGTTAATTGGCTGGGATTCAAAAAATATCTTAGTAGTCATTGCACGGAAAATATTGCGTTAAGAACACCCAATGACATTGAAACTAACATTGCCAATCTTAACGAAATTATTAAACAGGCTGCTGAACATGCCACTACCTCCCATCCGCAGTCTGGGTTTAATAAAATTTATTCCAGGGATATTGAACATCTCGTATGTGAAAAAAGAAGAGCTAGAAGGGAATGGCAACAGCACAGATCACCCCAACATAAACTCAGACTTAAAGAATGTTCTAAACGACTTCAAGAGTTCCTTGCATCTGAAAAAACTGCATCTCTTAAAAATTATTTGGAAGGTCTTGATGTCACACCGACATCTAATTACTCTTTGTGGCGCGCTGCTAGAAAGCTTAAAACCCCCGTTGAGTTTAAGCCACCTCTGCGCACATCTACCGGAGATTGGGCAAGAAGCGATACGGAAAAATGCAAAATAGCATTTAAAATCCGTATTTACCTCAAATACATGTACTGGTGTTGCTGATTTGCCGAATGTAGTTGCTCTACCCCCTCGAGCCTTAAAGTTTAAGATGCGTGATGTACATAAAGTAATTGCTGAACTCAAGCCAAAGAAAGCTCCAGGTATTGATGGAATTAGTAACAAGATGCTGATGAACTTGCCGCATATTGCAATAAGAATCTTGCTGTTTATTTCTAATGCAATATTACGACTGGAGTATTATCCATAACTCTGGAAGCTTGCAAAAATCAAAATGATTCCAAAGCCGGGAAAAGATCTTACTAAAGCTGAGTCATATAGGCCAATAAGTTTGCTGTCAACTATGTCAAAACTCTTCGAAAAGCTGCTCATGACAAAATTGTCCCCAACCTTAACAGATAGTGGGTGCATCCCAGACCATCAATTTGGTTTTAGAAGTCAGCATAGCACCATTGAACAAACTCATAGATTGGTTCAATTTATAAGAAAAACATTTGAGGAAAAGAAGTATTGTTCTGCCCTGTTTATTGACGTTTCTCAGGCATTTGATAAAGTGTGGCATGAAGGTCTTATTCTAAAATTAAAATCATATCTACCAATAAATTTAGTGAATTTATTAGAAAGTTACATTACTACCCGGAAGTTCACGGTTGTTGAAGGAGAATTCATGAGTGTGCCCGAATCTATATCATCCGGTGTGTCACAGGGGAGCATACTGGGGCCAGTTTTGTATTTAATTTATACTTGTGATATGCCTTTGAGCAGCAATATCCATACATCTACGTTTGCCGATGATACAGCCTGCCTTAGTATGCATGAAAACCCTCACGAGGCTTCCCGATATTTACAAGAACATATTACACAATTGGAAATATGGTTGAACTTATGGAGAATTAAGGTAAATGAACAAAAGTGTGTCCATATAACGTTTACCCTACGAAGAGATACTTGTTCCCCAATTCGAATCAATAATCAAAATATTGCTCAACACTCCCAAGTGAAATACCTTGGTATACACCTTGATCGAAGGCTTACATGGAAACATCATATTGACTTTAAGCTAACTCAGATGAAAATTTAGTTATCTCAAATACACTGGTTGATTGGCAGAAATTCAACACAGCATGGACTGTAAACTTTTATTATACAAGTCGCTTTTAAAGCCAATATGGTGTTACGGTATCCAGTTATAGGGCACTGCTTCAGCTTCCAATGTAGAGAGAATCCAACGAAGGCAAAACAAAATTTTACGGTTAATAACATCGGCTCCATGGTACATCAAAAATTCTAATATACATCGTGATTTAAATATGCCACTAGTGACTGAAGAAATTGAAAAATACGCAAAAAAGAGGGACACAAGGGCTCTATTACTCAACACGCCAAATGGGATTTCTTGAAAATACTTTTTTTATACTTTTTTATAATTTTTTTTTCTTTTTTTATTATCACTACTTATGTATTATTTATAACTATTAACAAGTTTCTGTCCGACAGTGGTCAGTCCTAATAATTATATTTTAGATTTAAGATTTGAATACTTATTGTTAGTTCATATTTGAAGATACAATAAATAAATACATGTATTAAAAAAAAAAAAAAAAATTTTTATACAATTAAAAAAATTATACTTATTTTTATTTTCTAAAATTTGATTTCTTTTTCCGTTATTTCGTAAGCACTTAAATCCAATGACATTTTTCTCCATTCATCCATTGAAATTCGAAACCATCAAAAAAAGTATTGACGAATTCATATTATTTGTTTGTAAAACCACTTGAATTCATCTACTTTTATTTCGATGACCCAATAATTAAAATTGCCACAATTGAGTGCAAAATTAAAACAACAAAAGAAATAAGAAATTATGTTAAAAATAGATTAAAAATTTTTTAAATAAGTTAGTATTAAGACCGCATTCAAATAATAACGCTTAATCTGAATTCTCGTGTTTTTATTCAATCGTGTTTCGCGTGAGTTTATTAATCACGCTTGAATTACGCGTGACACGAAAAAATCCCCATATTTGCATATCTCTACTATTTATCATGTCGTGGACGATCGATTCTTTATATTAAAAATATCTGAGCGTCTTTAATTCTCCCTGCTGAGCTTGGGGCTCTTATCGGTCACAGTGGTGTCAGATTTCTTGTAATTTTTACCAACATTCTGAATTGTATTATAGTCATTGTATCTTTGTTTTCTTTCATAAAGGAATGTAACATTTGCTAATTCACTTGAATAATCAAGGAACTAAAAGTTATAATATTAAAATAAAATAATAATAGATACCAATATGTGTATCTATTGCTGCCAATTTCACGAAAACTCAAGAGAATAATTGGTTTAGTTTATTGGACAAATGATACAACGTAAAAATTTTTATGTTAATCAAAAACACCGATGCTTGATAGCTTAAAATAAAAATAACATATATATATATATACAAAACTTTTTTATATTTTCCGAGCTATAGCCAAACGAAGAAGTAGTTTGAGAATAAATTTGCAATCCCCTGAATTCAAATGACAATTTTACTTTAATTTTTCAATGGCTATCTCAGAAAATATGGGTTCGCAATGATTTTGGTGCTTAATATGCATTTCTTCTTAATTAAAGTTTATCACTTGAAATAGTTATCATTTATATATAAGACATTTATCTTATAAATTTCCAGGTATCCGATGTGCCAGTTTGTGCGGTTGGTAAAAGGAGTGAATTACATTCAAGAGGTGCAAGAACTCACTAGAACTGCTAAAATGTCCTGTAATTCAATACTAAATATTACAATTGAAGAAGCCATGTTAATGGAACCGGTAAGACTTGCACTTGATATGGGTATTGATGAAGACACTCTACGTAATAAAATTCATCAAAAAATTATAGAAACGGGATGTACATATGAAACAATTGATGATTTAATCAAATCAGTTTTTGATGAACAAGAAGATATTACCTCTGATTCCGAAAAAACTCGTCAAATAACTAGTGATAGTCGTCAAACCAGTGATTTTAACACAGATGTTAATATCAATTTAAACGATTCACATAAAAATATTGCAACCTTACAACATGACGTAAACATAGAATGCTTTCCAACATCGACGATAGGGACGAGTATTTGCAAAACTAACGTGAACAAATCTTTTGAAAATCTGAATGCGAAAATAAGACTAAATAAAATAGCAAATGCTTCGTCAAGTTCCGAGACAAAAGGAAAGTTGACTTGCTATCGCAAAGACTTGGAAGAGGAAAATAGAAAACTGAAAGATGCCCGCCTATGTAAAGTTTGTTTAGATGAAGAGGTTGGTGTCGTTTACTTGCCATGCGGTCATTTAGGTATTAATTACATTATTAAACCAAATACATATACATTAAATTTAATTAAATTTATATTATTTTTGCTAGTGACATGTGTACAATGTGCACCAGGTGTTAACCAATGTCCCATGTGCCGGACAAAAATTAAAGGATTTGTGAGAACATACCTCTCATAGAAGCAATATTTTTGTTCATAGTATCATATTATATAAAAATAAATAACCCGCCTTATTCATAAAAGCATATAAAAGCAAATTTTGTATGAAAATACTTCTTATAAATCGAAAATAAATAAACAATTTTGAATAAGGCCTGAAATCTTTCGAAAATCTCTATTGTGAATTACTAAACATACTATACTACATACATATTAAAAAGTTACTTTTGTGTTAAAAAATAACCGTATACGTATATATACATATACATATAAATATGGACATTTCCCCCGAATGGTCTACCAAGATGGTCAAATTAAATGTTGATTATCTGCGTGTTTTATTGTTTATAATTATAAAAAAGTCTATGTTTATATAATGGAATGTTTTAATGGCTTTTAAATTATTAATTATAGCAAAAATATGATTCTGTAAAAGTTTCAAATCAGCTTCTTAAAATTAGCACGTGCCGAATTGAGCTTTAAAACATATACATATTTACATATGTATGTATATACATATAAAACACTATATGTTCTTTTACGCTAACATTTATAATGCCGTTATATTCTCTGCTAGTTTTTTGCAGTTCTGGATTAACGTCTAAGCCTGTGAAGCCTGTACCTAGGGCGGCATGGGTTTAGGGGCGACAAAATTTTAAGAACCCCAAAAATTAACATTTTAAATAGTTTAAAATTGATCATTTTTGTGAATTACTTTTGCTTTATACATACATATAATATAATTCTGAAATTATATATACGATAGTATTCTAAAGTGCTTAAGCAGACCATTTTGCATTTTTATGATTTAACGACAGTTCGGGTAAGTATATTTTACATGTTTATTTGCGAAACCAGAGCGTACTCTAGTTAGAAGGTATTGAGAAGCAGCGTTTAAAAACTTACAGCCTTATTTATAAAAATTATTAAGGCTTTATAAAGAATTTTTAAGAAAAATTTTGTATGCATTTTTTTAAGGCCTTAATAAGTTTTATAAATAAGGCTGTTACAATTTGTGTAATTGCTTTTTCTTTTACTTCTGGAAATGTGAACAGTCACAGCGAACACATAAAACGAAAGCTATACACAACGGAGAGTTTCAGCATTTGACATGTTCAAACACTTGTCGGTTTGACTGACTGCTCTTTTAAATAAATACGGATGTAAAACTTTCATTTTTACTAGATTAACTTTTTTTTTTGCAAAAAGTGTTAATGAAACTCAACAGAAAGGTGTGCATTAATTATATGATTTTCTAAAAAAAAATTATAAGCGTAAAAAAATTATGAAAAACGAAAATTTTTGAGTTAAAAAGTTTTTTGTATGACATATTAGGGTGCCTAGACACGTTCAGATTATATTGCCAAATATTAAAAAATTAGGAATCCCTGTTAGTTATTCTAAAAGAAATTAATCAAATTACTTTTGAAAAAAAGTGAATGCAGAAATAATTTTTTCGGCATAACCGGCCTGGCTCTGAAAACCATTTCGTTTTGAAATCGCAAAGTTTCAAAAACGGAAAACAGTGTTCTCTTTATCAGATAATTTAGTGCATTCGAAATTAAGTTCGGATAAAATATCTCAAGCATATGAAATCTTAAAACCATATAAAAACCTGCAATAAGTGAGCTTTTTTGTTGATTTTTTCCCTGAAATTTGTCGGTTTTAAAACGAAATGGTTTTCAGAACATGGCCGAATATGTTAATGAGATTTATTTAGTGGACTCTTGGCTACATTATTTTCATATATAGTAAAGCGCTGACACTACGTCTGAATTAGCTGTTTGCAAAAAAGTATAACACCATTTTTTGATGGCGCACTGTCTTTCTTAATCTTTGGAGATTCATAAAAATTAATAAAAAATCAATAATAATAAAAAATAAACAAAAAAATATACGTAGGTAAATGAATAAATGTACCTATTTTCGAATAGTTCGAATATGTGAAATTAAGAAAAACCTAGTTTCGGTTTTTACAATTAAGGATAAACCAGTCAACCGATATTTTAAGTAAGAAAGTTATACAAGTTTTGATTTTAAGTTGCTTTATTAAAAAAAGAGTTAACAGTTAGTTCATGTAAATATTATAAAACAATACAAAAATTAAAGGTAAAACATAAAAATTAACTCCATATAAATATATCTAGTATATACCGCACTTAATTAAAAATTTTAATTTAATTTTTTCCCCAAGAAATAAACTGACAACATCAATATGTATCTACATATTTACTGTAAAAATTTCAACATATTCCAATTACTCTTTTGTTGATAAAATTTCTTTTGCTTTATGATTTTAATTCGAAATATGACTGTTTTTAAGTTGTCACTCTTGTCTAAATGAAATTTGCTTACTATGATGTATTCGGATTTTCAAATTCTACGGCAATATGTATAAGCAAAAATTGGCATGAAGTTAGCATAAGTGACGAAATTGAATTAGGTGTTAACGAGTTCCCCTAGACAATTTGACATTAAAAACGGTAGCATTACCTAATTTTTTCCCACCTCTAAGTCCTAGCATAATTTTTAATGTGAAATTTCATCGTAAAGCTCTTTCAAATCAAGTTCACTTTCGCCACTTATGCTAACTTCATGACAGATTTTGCTTATACATAGGGTCGTTAAAATGTAACCACAAACAGTTTTTCGTCTCCACTGAAAATTTTAAAATTATGAGTTAATGCCCTTTTTGGGATTAAGTGCGATATATATAATACACATATCGAGCCATTACCGCCAAAGAAGCTTAACCAACATGATTTTTGAAATGCGTTTTTTTTTATAAAAATCATTAACTTCTTATCATTGGCATTATCTGTAAAAATTTTCCAACCAAACTTACAAACTTAAGTACAAACGATTTTTTGTTTACAATTTTTGTAACAGCAACTTGTTACTCAAGCTAAAATTTTCTTTTGAAAATAAAGCAAGTAAGACATCAAATTCGGATTAGCCGTACATTATATACCTTTTACCGACATCGTATGAAGTATATGCATACATACAATATCTATATAATCAATAGGCAAACATGTTTTTTGTAATCCTTTTTACGCTGGTACCGTTAAATCGAAATCCCGCTAATCAAAAACCCCTATAATTCGTAAGAAATGACCGGTCCCTTGCGATTACGAATTATCGGGATTTGACTGTATTTAATTATGCATATGTAAGTAAGTGGGTGGCTGTGTTTTAATGCATTTTTATGACGTTTAGATACATTTTCTTTCAATCTTAATAAAATTATTTACATTTAGATTCTAGAATACGGACGATTATGTCGTCCGTTGGTATATCTAGTTAATAATAATAATGTGATCTATTTTTAAAATAATTAACTACATCAGCCCTTCTTGATAGCAATTTATTCATCCATGCAATAAAAAAAACTTGAATACACATTTGACCTCTCAAATTGCCGAAAGTATTTATTTTATTCGCTCCACCGGCTGTTTCTGATAGATAGATAGATAGATAGATAAAGATTGCATTGCACTTTTCACCTAAAAAATAACATATCTTGGATATAAACACTTTTGGCATCATAACTTTTAAATGCGGTGTTTTTTTAAAAAATGTTTATAACAATTTTTGCTTAGAATAAATACCACAAAATCTTTCTTCTACATAATTTTCCCCTAAAAATGGCCTACCATGGAAATACTTATTTTCAACGGCTCTCGCTTAAAAATGGATATAATATATAATAAGTTTTCATTATTTTATAAGGTAAGATCTGTGTACTATATATATATATATATATATATATATAGGCTCATTTCATTTGGACCAAATATGTATCATCTAATAATATAATAATAAAACATCGCATACCAGTATATTATAAGCTTTGTGATGCATTTGGAAATTATCCTACAGCGCGTGACCCATTGAATATATCTCAACAAAACTACACACAAATTTAGACGATGGAGGAAAACATATTTTCGTGTAAAAAATCTGAGTTCATACTTGTATATATTATGTAACTTCACGAAAAAATCAATAGAATTCTTCCAATAAAAAAATTAATAAATACAATCTATATAATTAATAAGCAAACACGTTTTTTGTAATCCCTTTTAGGCTGGTACTACTGCACCGATTTACTATATAGTTTTAAAGTTTGTTTTTTGGTACAGCTGTGCAGAATCTATATTTTATTGAAAATGGTTTAGTATTTTGGGAGCTATAAGCCTTTAAAGTTGCTAATACTACATTCACACATATTGCACACGTATTTATTAGCTTACAAGTAAACAAGAAACAGTTCTCGTGGTACCTTCATAGCGAACAGTCGATTAGCGGAATTTTTTCTTACATACCAAACAAACAATAAATTATAAAAAAAATATTCGTAGAACATATTATTCGTAATAGGTACATACTGACTTTAATAAATAAGCTTTATTGCTTTGATAATATTTTTTACATAGTGGAAATAACTAATACAAAAAAAAACGCAAACAAAAAAAATAAACAGTGACATTGAGGAATACTCTATATGAGTGCCTCAAATACAAAAAATTATGAAGTGAGTTCTAACGGCAGAAATGCCTATTTTACTGTGAGTTCTGAAGCTCTTAATGAAAAAAATAGTAATAATAAATCTAATGAAAGTGTTTTTTTAACGGCAAAGCCAATTTTTCGTCAGCGTTCAACTTCGTTTTGTCCAATGTCAAATAGTAGTGATTCTTTAACATTACAATTGCCTAGTACTTCTTCATATAAGTCAGTAATATCATCCCCTTCAGGCTCGTATTTATCACTTAACAAAGTTATCACTACAGATAACAGTAGCTCAAAACCCAAGGTGCAAGTTGGTATGGACTGATATATAACCGTGGTAAAGCGTGGGCGAAGCCCGAATTCTTCAAAAACTTCATCCGCTCCAAAGATGTCTAGGGATAACAGGGCATCCTCTACTAATCGCCAAAACCGTCATTGGTGAAAATAAATTCCACATTGTCCCAATAAAACGTGGCAACATCGATGAAACGAAAATTCAAATTTATGAAGAAAAGGATTTCCGCAAAATGGTTTCTGAATTTGAAACAAATAAAACAAGCTTCTACACATACCAGCTTAAGAGCGCTAAAGGCATGCAGATCGTATTGAAGGGCATAGATTCTTATGTTGTCCCTGAAGAAATAAAATATGCACTCGTCCTCAAAGGATTTAAGGTAAAGAATGTATCTAACATAATGAACAGAGAAAATGTACCCCAACCCCTATTTCGTGTTGAACTGAAGCCGAATGATATACAGTTGAAAAAAACGAGATTCATCCTATTTATAGCCTAAAATACCTTTTATACAGAAAAATCACAGTTGAAGAGCCACATAAGCGTGCAGGTCCCGTGCAGTGTCATAATTGCCAAGAATATGGCCATACAAAAGCTTACTGCAATTTACCTACAGTGTGTTATCTGCGGTGAATTGCACGGCACTGCTAGTTGTACCAAACCAAAAGATCAAGCGGAAAAAAATGCAGTAATTGTGGACGTAATCACACCGCTAACTACAAAGGATGTCCTGTGTACTCTTTCTTCAAGCAGGCTATGTTGCAAAAACCTAAATTAGCTCCAGCTCAAGAATTAAACACGTACTCCGCCACTTTTGCTCAAGTGAGCCAACCAGTTACTTCACGTGTATCGTATGCCGATGCTGCTAAGGCTAGTTCTATTCCCACACAAAATGTTTCACCGCCAAATAATTCAACGAATGCAAATTCAAGCTTTAACTTTAGTCGCCTTGAAATTACTATTGAGAATCTGGTGCTAACTATAAGCAACTTTACAACAAATATGACTACCATGATGCAAGAAATGTTGAGAATGCAGAATACTCTGCTTCAAGCATTAATTAACAAGCCATGAACACGTTAAAAATATGTTTCTGGAACGCAAACGGCATTCGCCAACATGAAAATGAACTTGAGCACTTCCTTACGGAAAAAAATATTGATATAATGTTGGTCTCTGAGACTCATTTGACTTCTAGAAGCCTCTTTAACATGAATGGCTACACTTTATATGATACAAAGGACCCTAGAGGGAGAGAATGCGGTGGATCAGCAATTCTAATAAAGTCTAGACTCAAGCACTATATTCTTGACAACATTTGTGAAGAACATCTACAAGCAACAAATATCTGCATTGAAAATTTTTGTACAAATTTCGTGATATCTTAAATTTACTCCCCTCCCAGATTTTCAATCACTATGGACCAATACGAGAAATTCTACATATCTCTTGGACCTTGTTTCGTAGCAGCTGGCGACTACAATGCTAAGCATACGTTCTGGGGTTCGCGTCTTATTACGCCTAGAGATAGGACGTTGTTCAACACAATTTCAAAAATGGGTTTGGATGTTATTTCGAGTGGGGAGAGTAGTTGAATAGTGTATGTGTTCCCCCCACTAATTTTAATGGGATAATAAAAATGATGTTAATTAGCCAATGAATGAGGTGATAAAAATTTAATGGGGTGTCGGCTTTGTTAGATGTGTGTGTGTTTATATTTGGTGTTTGTTTACATATATTTTATGTGTTTATGTTTCGTCCGTCTGTCGGGCGTATTGATTTCCATTTGATTGTTTATATTTGGAGGCAGTCGGTGGCGCGTTAGTTTTTGTGTGTCTGTCTGTCCGTGGGAATTGGTGGTAGTTTGATACTTGGTGATTAATTTTGTTTATATTGATTGTGTGCATGTGTGTAATGGCATCCATTCATCCATCTTTGCTATACACTTGTTTGTCTGTCCTTCTTGAGATTGCGCCTTGTACTCGCTGGCGTATTAATGATTAACAAAAATGAAATGAAGAAAAAATTGTTGTCAAGTAATGATTTTGGAAGAGAATAGTTTGTAATTAATTCTGATAAATAAATATGTATGTATGTAGCTTTTTTTGTGATCGTTAAATTATAAACATTTGTACATATCTATGTATGTATGTATACACATTTGATATATGTAGATATGTAAATACATTCAGCCATAGGAAGAAATATTTGTTTACATTAAATTTTGAGAAGTATGCATGCTCGAGATCGCTTCTATGTTGACCCTCAAACTTTTTCGCTATTTGTTTACATGAAATTTTTTGTCAAGTGGTTGATGTGAAATTATGTATAAATTTTTTGTGCATGCTTCTGCTGGACATCTCAATTTTGTCTTACAGTTTTGTTTGATATACTAACATACATACATGTATACATAACATACATACATGTATACATGTACAATGTACATATGTACATATAAATCTATAAACAAATGTAATAACATGATAATGTTTTTTAAATTCTCCTTAGAAACAAATATTCATCTGATCGATTAAATTTCCAATTGTGTTGCTAAGTATAAAACATACTGATGAAATTTGTTTATGTAACATATTAAATCTATGAGTATATAAGTTACGATAACAACCCCTCATAAAATAATAATTTAAATATTCTTTAAGTACATATTTCCCTAGATATTTTAACGCCTTTGTAATTTGATATAAATAAGAAAAGAAAGAATAAATTAAAATAAAATAAAAATGTGAACATACATACAAACATACGTATGCACTTGAAGTTAAACGATTTCTTTTTCTTTTGAATAAATGTCGCACCGAACACCCAAATTGTTTAATGACCCAAACATACATACAAGTATGTATGCACTTAAAATATAGAACAATTATTAAGAATCAGTAATATTTAGAAGTAAGCATTTTTGTTTATTTGAAGTATTGGGAAATATTAAATGCAGAACAATATTAAGAACCAATAATATTTAGAAGTAAGCATTTCTTTTGTAAAATTCAATATTTAATACTAAGTATTTTGTAAGAAAGAATCATTCACATACTTTGAATCAAATAAAGAGGATCAAATAAAGAAAAACAAAAAGTGTTTTTTTATTTAAAACCAAAATCCTCATAACAAATCTGGCGACGAGGATGGGATGGAGGAATAATTCTCCTAAATTAAAGTGGAAAATAAAATATAGTGAGGAATAATTCTCCTAAATTAAAGTGTAAAAATATTGAAGGAATAATTCTTCAAAAGTAAACTGAAAAGGATCTGAGAAATAATTCTACAGACCAAAAATCCAAAAATAAACTGAAAATACCATAGAAATTATTCTACGGACTCAAAACCCAAAAGTGAATTTTATTTTTGAAAAAAAAAAAGAATCTGAGAAATAATTCTACAGACTCAAAACTCAAGAGTGAAGTGAAACTTGTTTCTGAAAAAGAAAGGACAAGAAGAATAATCTTCCAACAAATTTTTTTTACTAATTTAAAAAGTGTACAACACATAAAGAAAAGAAAAAACCATTTTTGAACTTTTTATTTTTTATATCAACCTGAACTTTACAAAAAATATATCCTCCACAACAAAAATACAACTAAAAAGAAGACTACTAAGGAAATCTACAGCAAAAATCAACAAAATCTACCTGGAACGGTTACTACTAATACAACTAAAAAGAAGACTACTAAGGAAATCTACAAATATTTCGGGAACGATTATTACTAAGTTATTAATGTGAGTAAATTAATGTAATAGTAATAAGTATTTAATTAAATTCAGACCTTGTAACAATTTCCTTTGTACAAAAGAAGTAAAGTACATTTTTGTTAAATTAATAATAAGATTTATTTTGCTTAAAATTAAAAATTTATTCAAATACGAAATTTTTTCTATAGAGACAATTTTACGTTAATAAATTTTTATCATGGCCCAACCAGTAGTACACTCTATAAGTCTAGACCCCATAAAATACTTGAAAAATCTCCCAGAATTCAATGGAGATAGAAGGGATGTATACAATTTCATTACACTAGTAGACAGAATATATCCTTTACTGACGCAATACGATGAAATGTCACAGTTAGTTTTCTCAGACATTATTAAAAGTAGACTTCAAGGTAAAGCAAGAGAAGTTATTGAAATAAATTTTCACGTCCAATCGTGGACAGGTATAAAAGATGTTTTGGTGAATAATTTCGGCGAGAAATTAAGCCTAGAAGAATTATACGACAAAATGAGATCAGTAGGATTTAGGACTAATACACTAGACTTTTACACCGAAATAAAAGACAGGTTAAGAAGACTTAACAACAAGGCTAGTCTTATAATGGGCGCAAATGCAGGCTCAGAAACAATAGTTAATAATAATATGAGGTCGGCTTTGAATATTTTTAAAGAAAAAATACCAGAGCCTATGAAAACAATATTGGCTTGTAGGAATCCACAGACTCTCGAAAGTGCTATGGAAATATTAATTCAATCAGGCTACGGCTACTACGGTGGTAAATCTGAAAAATCACAGGTTTACGTACGTAATCAAAATGACAAAGGACTATATAATAAAAACACTAAAACCAGAAACTCTAACCAAAATTATAATCAGGACAACCGACAAGAACCATTTGCCAAATCACAATACAGACCGAATTTTAACCCTAACCAAAACCAACACAGACATAATCAACAAAGACCATTTACAAGTCCACAATATAGACCAAAATTCACAACATAGACCTAATTTTTATACCAATCAAAATCAATATCAAAACCCACAACACCGATCAAACTTCAACCACAATTACCAAAGAAATGAACATGTAGCTCCAGAGCCAATGGACGTGAATATAGTCCAAAATCTTCAAGAAAATACACCTTTGGAAAATTTTCAGTCTTCAGCCTCGAAGGGAACTTACCATATATAGTTTTGAAAACTAAATTAGGTTATTTAAAATTTATTATAGATACAGGAGCAACCCATTCTATTGTTAATCCCGGCATATGCCACCCACAATGGAATGTACCCTCCGAAGAAGTAACAATGAAAACACTACAACACTTAATTAAAATTAGTGAAAAAGTCCGCATACCCCTTTTTGAAGAACTCGGCGATAGCAATTGTCGAATTGAATTTTTTGTCTGTAAATTCCACACCTATTATGACGGGTTGATTGGAAATAATATACTAAAACAATTAGGAGCAATAATCAATTTAAAGAATAATACTTTGGTTGTTGGAGAAAAAGAAATACCATTAATATATAAACATAACGAAGCAGAATATTATTTTGAAGGAGAAGGATCATATAAAGTCGAAATACCTGTTGACTGCAAAGAAGGATTAGTATTTAAAGATAAAACAGTATCAAAAGATAAAAACATTGAAATTATGGAAGGCGTATACAACGCAGAAAATTTTAAGATTGCAGCATTCATTAATGTGAAAAAAATAATAAAAAAAGGGTTATATTTACAACTCAGAAAACAGAAAAAGTAACTACCGAAAACTTTCATATCCAAGACATAGAAAAGGAAAACATGGTTCCTCTCTTGAATCAAATTAGAACTGATCATTTGAATGATGAAGAAAAAACCAAACTTTTAGAAATAATTAAAAGATTCCAAAAAGTATTTTACATTGAGAATACAGACTTAACTTTTACAAACGCAATTAAACATGAAATTAGAACAACCGACAGCGTCCCAATCACGGCTAAGACTTACCGTTATCCTTATATCCATAAAAGTGAAGTCCAAAAACAAATCAAACAAATGTTAGATAATAACATAATTCGAGCAAGCCATTCACCCTACTCTGCTCCAGTATGGATAGTGCCAAAGAAAATGGACGCCAGTGGTGAGAGAAAATGGAGGTTGGTAGTCGATTATCGTAAATTAAATGAAATTACGATAGACGATAAATATCCAATTCCAAATATAGAGGAGATATTGGAAAAACTCGGAAGGTGCCAATATTTTACAACTTTGGATTTGGCTAAAGGATTTCATCAGATAGAAATAGATGAGAAGGACATACCAAAAACAGCATTTAGTGTCGAAGGCGGACATAACGAATTCCTTCGTATGCCGTTTGGCCTTAAAACAGCACCAGCCACGTTCCAAAGGCTGATGAACAACGTCTTAGGGGACTATATTAATAAAATCTGCTTAGTATATCTCGGTATAATTATATTTTCTACATCACTCCAAGAACACTTGGAATCTATTACGAAAATATTCAAACGTTTAAAAGAAGTAAATCTAAAAATCCAGTTGGACATGAATGAATTCATGAAGCGAGAGACAAATTTTTTAGGACATATAGTGACCGAATCTGGTATAAAACCAAACCCAGATAAAATAAAGTGTGTACAGAATTTTCCTATACCAACTACACAGAAACAGATTAAACAATTTTTGGGATTATCAGGTTATTACCGAAAATTTATCAGAGATTATGCCAAAATCTCTAGGCCGATGACAAGACACCTTAGGAAGGATGCACAAGTAGATGTAAAGAATTCTGAATATAGAGAAAGTTTCGAAAATTTAAAGAAATTATTAACAAACTCTCCAGTCCTAGCATACCCAGATTTCAATAAGAAATTTATTTTGCACACCGATGCGAGTAATTTCGCACTAGGAGCTGTACTCTCTCAGGATGGACACCCTATCTGCTATATTAGCCGAACACTAAATGGACACGAGCAAAATTATAGCACCATAGAGAAAGAGTTGTTAGCAATAGTGTGGGCCACACAACAACTAAGACCATATTTATTCGGTAGGCGATTCTTGATCGAATCTGATCATAGACCACTTGTTTGGCTCTTTTATATCAAGGAACCAAGTTCAAAGTTGGTCAGATGGAGATTGAAGTTGCAAGAATACGATTACGAAATAAAATACAAGAAAGGTGTTTTGAACGGTAACGCAGATGCATTGTCTCGAATAGAAACCAATGCATACGAAATAAATTTAATAGAAGAAAATAACGTTATAACGGAAACATCCACCCCACTAAATTTCTTCAAACGACAATTCATTATTAAACAAACAACATCGGGTTCACTAAAAATAAAAACTGACAAAATATTCAAAAATAAAAGAAAAACCATTTCTGCAAAAAGTTTGGACGAGCAAACATTAATAACACTAATAAAGAATCATTTTGACCCAGAAAAAATTAATGCAGTGGTAATAGACCAAGAAATGATATATGAAAAGTTTAAGGAAGTTGTAAACAAATACTTCGGTGATAATAGGAAATTTAAAATTTATAGAAGCAAAATTATTTTACAGGATATTTGCAACGAGGTTGAATTAACCGAAAGAATAGAAAGAGAGCATAAGAAAAACAATCATAGAGGTATTAACGAGAATTTTGCCGGACTCAAATCCGAAATATACCATCCAAAACTAAAATTACGCATCACACAATTTATCAATAATTGTGATATTTGTAATAAAGAGAAATATGAACGACGACCGATAAAACAAGAATTTAAATTAACAGAAACTCCAGAAAAACCAGGTGAAGTAATACATGCAGACATATATTATAGCTTAGAGAAAAAGTTATTTATGACGTTTATCGATAAATTTTCAAAATATGCACAGGCAATTAGAATACAAAATAGGTCTTGGATAGAATTTAAAATTGCATTAGCTCAATACCTATCATCCGTTGGAAACATTGTAGTCGATAATGAACTTGGGTTTAAAGCTTTGCCACTCCTAGAATATTTACGGGAACAAGAAATCGAAATCCATTACACGTCGAATAATAATCACACATCCAATGCAGATATAGAGAGATTTCACAATACTTTGAATGAGCATATTAGGATTCTTAAACATGACTCTCAAAGAGATGTAGAAACGGTAGAGGAAAAAATATATAGATGCGTCAAATATTACAACAATACAATCCATTCCACCACAAAAAAAAGACCCATAGACTTTAAAAATGGTGTAATAAAATGTGAAGAATACCCAGATATTAAGGAAAAAATAGTCAAAACAAAGGAGAGAACAATAAGAAAACTGAACGCAGAGCGAGAGAATGTAGACATCCAAACAGGACCAATTTATCTAAAGGATGAAAGAGGCGGAAAGAATCATTCAAGGTTTCGGAAGGTAATAGTATCACAAGTAGATGAAGATCATGTAGTAACTGATAAAGGTCACAAATATTATAAATCACATATCAAAAGAAAGAAAAAATTTCAAAATGAAAATACTCCAGAAACAATATGATTTCGTTCTTATTTACAGATGATTCCTATTATATTGTTATTGATAACGACGTTAGATGTCATATATATGCAAATATTGGAAGTACAGGACTTGTCAGATAACCATGGGTATGTGCCAATTAAACTCAAAGACGTACAGATGATCGACAATTACGTAAAAATAATTCATATTATTAATACAACCAAATACGTAGAAACAACAAACATATTAGAAGACAACATACACAAACTAACAACAACTTATACGAACGTCAAACCACTATTAGGCAGTATTCGTAAAAGCATGGACTTATGTAAAACAAAAATTCGAAATCTAATACCTGCATTCAGACAGAAACGAGGATTGATAAACGCATTAGGAAAAGGACTGAAATACGTTGCCGGAACAATGGACAGCGATGATGAATCAAAAATACTTCAGAAGATTCAGACCTTAGAAAAGAACAACGAAGAGACTATGCATGCATTAGACGAACAAACTTACTTGAACACTCATTTTTCACAGATAATAACGAACTTTACAAATCATATAAATAGCCAACAAAGAATCGTTCAAAGGTACGTAAACGAATTTAAAACGAAAATAGAAAATAAGATTTTGAGACTAGAAGACGAAACCACATTTTTAGAAAATATTTTCCAAATAAATAATGATTTAAACTTACTAATAGATCACGTTAATGAAATTGGACATGTTGTTTTTAATACGAAACTGGGAATAATTCCATCAGATATGCTAACAATAAAAGAATTTAACATTATAGGCAATATAGAATCCTACATTCATACTACAGTTTCATTGTCATATAAAGAAGAACTAATAATGCTAACTTTGAAAGTTCCAAAATTCCTAAATCAAACTTTTACAAAAATTATATTTGAACCACTTCCTAATTACCAAAATAAAACTTTAACACTCAATGAAAATACAGTACTTATTTACAAAAATGAAACATACAAGTCAAATTCTTTAGAGTACAAAAATCTTGAAAGACTAAATGACAATTGTTTAACAAACATTGTGAAACATTTGGAACCTAAATGCACAATGAATATGTCTATAAAGGCAGAAGAAAAAGAAATTTACGCAGGCCTACTTATTTTTAAAAATTATAAAGATAAAATTGTTTCTAATTGTAAAAACTCATACAAATTCGAAAAATTAAAAACCTACTTAATAAAATTTGAAAATTGTATAATAAAAACCAAATTAAGAACTTATGAAAACTATAAAATAAATATAAATGAAATGTTCATTTTAGAAAATTTTATGTTGAAAATTAACGAAAATAACATGACACTTCCCGATTTAAAAATTAAAGAAATACATTTTAACGAAACACTAAAAATTGTAAACCATAAATTATTGAAAAACACTTTAGTTCTCACAAGTAGTCATATAAGCGTTTCTGTAATTTTAATCTTTATTATAATTATAATTTATCTAAAACTAAATAGAAAAACCTACATCATTAGTTCGTCGGAGCCTCACTCTAACGATGGGGGAGTTACGATAACAACCCCTCATAAAATAATAATTTAAATATTCTTTAAGTACATATTTCCCTAGATATTTTAACGCCTTTGTAATTTAATATAAATAAGCGCTGCAACATTTTTTTTATAAAGAAAAGAAAGAATAAATTAAAATAAAATAAAAATGTGAACATACATACAAACATACGTATGCACTTGAAGTTAAACGATTTCTTTTTCTTTTGAATAAATGTCGCAACGAACACCCAAATTGTTTAATGACCCAAACATACATACAAGTATGTATGCACTTGAAATATAGAACAATTATTAAGAATCAGTAATATTTAGAAGTAAGCATTTTTGTTTATTTGAAGTATTGGGAAATATTCAATGCAGAACAATAATTATTAAGAACCAATAATATTTAGAAGTAAGCATTTCTTTTGTAAAATTCAATATTTAATACAAAGTATTTTGTAAGAAAGAATCATTCACATACTTTGAATCAAATAAAGAGGATCAAATAAAGAAAAACAAAAAGTGTTTTTTTTTTATTTAAAACCAAAATCCTCATAACAAATCTTATATATTCGAATATGTACATATGCATGTACTATATGTACGTATGTTTGTTTATTTTTGTATACATGTCAACCACCAATACTAATTTTTGACGACAAATCTTTGTTTGACTGTATCAACTAATTTCTTTAATAATAATAATAAAACATTGGTTGATAGTGCTGAAATCATTTAATTTTTATTGAATAAATTTAAATAAAAATAATTGTATTTGTTAGTTGTACAATTAACATTAATTTAAAGGGTTGCTTCTTTTGATAATAAAAGAGCATTTCTTAATACACAAACACCATTATAATGATAACTGCAATATAGTAGATGATCTGGATACTTATGTAGTATTCATTTGCTTAAAGTTGAAAGCAGCCAATATCCTCTATATTTAAAATTTTTTTCAGCAATAATTTTTCTAACTTTCGTTTTTTTTCTTCACCTTTAACATATATTTCGGTGTGTCCTACATTGGCTTTTAAAAATTTACAAAAGTTTTGATATGAAGTAGTTCCATCGTTCCAGCTTAAGTGGTGAAGATGTTTTGTTAAACAGTTTGCTTCTCTTTGTCTTTTTGTTGTTAAAAATTTAAAATCAAAAGGAGTTTTATAATAAAATTGAAGTGTTCATTATTGTTGAAAACGACTGCTACTACTTTTGGTATGAAATCATTTGAATTACTTTTAAACCTTGCAAGT
This sequence comes from Tachina fera, assembly GCA_905220375.1. Taxonomy (NCBI): domain Eukaryota; kingdom Metazoa; phylum Arthropoda; class Insecta; order Diptera; family Tachinidae; genus Tachina; species Tachina fera. Next base: position 58,557,259 of record LR999967.1, read on the forward strand.
CTATGAAAACTGTATTATTTTGCATCTGTTTTTAATTTATAAGATTTTACGAACTTGTCCTCTTATATGTAGGTAGGTATGTATTCAAGTAGACGATCATGAATAAGAATGCAGTAAGTTGATGTTTTGGCTGAAATGTTTGTTGCTGTTTCAAATTAAATTTTTATGTCAATTGGTCCGCTATTAAGCGTTTCGTTTTGATAACTAACATCTACTACAATAATGGGGGCAATATTCTTGAACTCTTGAGAAGTTAGGAGAGGTTGTGACTCCTTCATATAATAGTTTTGTTGAAATCTTACATACATATTACATAGAATTGCGTAGCGTTCATTTTTAAATTTTATGTTAAGATCATCATATGGATATGAAACTGAATTCAAATGTACTTTTAGATTAGTGAGATCGCAATGAACAAACTTTTTTTCTTGTTGAAATGCAATCACTACAAAACGGGATCGCTCTCTACTTGCACCCATCTTTACATTCCAGATGTGGCTAGTTCCTGCAGTTAATTGTGGATTTACATGCCAATCCCAACTGCGGAATGCTATTGGTATATACGCAGCATTGTTTATAATTTTAATCATATTCAATTTACTATGATCGGATAAGTGTACATGGGGAACTCTCCATGAGATTAGCGAAATTGTAAGTTTTGGTTTGTCAGTAGAAGAGCTCGAATGTACAAGATCTTCATCACTCTTGTTGCGCATGAGTATTAACTCATGTTTACCATTTAAAACTATTTTATTATAGTCTTCGGCAAAGCCTAAGAGCTTTTTAAGTGGAACATAAAAATTAAAATATCCATTTTCAATATTCAAATTATCAATTTTGTTCCATCCAGCATTTTGCATAACAGTGCTTTCCGTTGGTGATAAAGAAATCTGATTTTTTATGGTGCTTGTCTGTCCTAAATGCCTTGTATGATCAATTTCAATACCATTAAGTTCATAACCGATTTCATCAAAGAGATACGCTACAAAGTTGTTTTTTAATTTAAAGCTTAAATTAGAGGATTTTGGGCTCTTATCATCTACAATAAATCCTTCCACATATATATAACTTTCACTGGGCAATACGTACAAATCTTGATTTTGTATTGAAATACGAATTTCGTCATTATTGTTATATGATTGTAGATATGGTACATATGTGTGATAGTCTTTTTTGATTATACTCTCATCAGATAATGGCTTATCTAGTACATCCATTATTGAATTCATTTTTTCGTTTTCAATTTTAAATTTAATGACTTGAGAAAGTTTTGATTTGATTTGGTTAGATTTTTTCGTTGGACTGATCTCTTCAACTGCCGCTTAGGTTCTGATGTAGTTTTAGAATTAAATGCAGCTTTATTATTTGATATGTTTGTGTTATATATTATCATTATTTGTTTGGTCTCAAATGTATGCGAATGGTTATTTCCTCTCCTCGGAAATTTATTAGGTCTCCGTGCTGATCAACCACGCGTAGAGCTAGTAAACTAATCTCTTGGGAGTTGACTGGTAAATAAATTAGATTTCTAGGGATTTCATCTATTTTATAGCCAGGAGGAACATTAATCGGGAACTCATGTAGTGTATGTGCCTTGGAATTGTTCATGTATGTATTAACAGCAATACTGCTTTCAACTCGCAAGAGATTTACCTTAAATATATTGACTGGAAGATCTGAGTAATGATCATGGTTTGGAGTCAGGATTTTAGTATTGAATCCCAAAAGTTTTCCAATTGTATTTTCTTTATTAAAATCTATTACATCTTTAGAGCTGTTAATTTTAACTTGCATTGTATTGTTATTAGCTTCTATTCGAATTTTATTTGTCGGACTGCAGTCTTTATATTGCTTATCTAAGTAATCAACTATATCATTTAATTCATAAGATCCAATTGGTATTTTAATTATATGTTCTCCTATGTGAAATATATTGTTATAGACGTCTACATTCGGTATGCTATTATATGAATGAAAAGCAGTTAAAGCGCACTCATAACCACCATTTAACTCTATAGGAGGAAAGTAATTTGCAGATAACTCCAGGAATTCGAATTCGAATTCGAATTTTATTTGTCGGACTGCAGTCTTTATATTGCTTATCTAAGTAATCAACTATATCATTTAATTCATAAGATCCAATTGGTATTTTAATTATATGTTCTCCTATGTGAAATATATTGTTATAGACGTCTACATTCGGTATGCTATTATATGAATGAAAAGCAGTTAAAGCGCACTCATAACCACCATTTAACTCTATAGGAGGAAAGTAATTTGCAGATAACTCTGATGAGTTAGAGCTCAAAGTAAGTGTTATTGACATTATGACGATCTGATTGCAAATAAATAAAAGCTTACTGTAATGTTGTTTATAAAAACGATTTATTTCTTATTTTAAATATATATTATTACATTATGTGCTAAATATAAGTAATGTTGTTGTGGTTTTACGCCAACTACAATATATCATCTTTACTTATCCAAGAATTATGTTGACTAGAAAACCCCAACCATTTAACATATGCCTCCTCTCGTTTAGTTTTAAGAACTTTTTCAACCAGATATGTATTGGGACATCTAGTTTTTGAAAGTTCTTCTTCATAGAATCCACCTTCAATAGGATTTGCGAGATGATCTTCTAATATATATGTTGTAGGATATGTATTTTGAACTCTTTTAATTGTGAAAATTTCTGTTGTCCAGTTTGGTGTATAGCCCTTTTCAAAAGTATGCTTATATTTGCTTATACGTACATGATCTCCTACATTAAATTTAGACATTTTAAACATCTTTAAATTACTGTATACTGTATTTAACAACATTTTCTCATTTGTTGAGTTGAGTTGTTGTAAATCTTTATACATATCAATCCACTTATATGAACCATTAAAGCTAAATTCTTTCCACATCATCCCTTTTAATGTTCTATTAAATCGTCCTACTATTGACGCTTTCATGCTGCTATATGTTGAGCAGTGATTAATGTTGTATTTCTGCATTAATTTTCCAAAGTGTGTATTGAAAAATCCTTTACCATCATCCGTTTGCAAGTTTTTCGGAACTCGTCCTAATTGAAAAATATTTTCCATTGCTTTGCTTGTTTCGAGTGCAGTTTTCGTTTTCAGCGGTACTGCCCATGCAAATTTCGAGAATGTGTCAATTACAGTCAACAAAAATCGATAATTTCTATTTTTCGATGAATAACTAACCATTTCAACTAGATCAGCTTGCCAAAGATCATCTAATCCTTTCATCACAACTCTACTCTAATCCTTTCATCGTCAACTAAGTTTCTTTTTGAAGACATTGAGTAGTTTTACCGATTTGTGGGTGAGTGTTGTGATCTACTTGATGCACTTTCAGCTATTGATGCAAACATGTAATTTTCTAATCTATAAATTTTCTCATTCAGCAGTTCAATTTTTAAAATGTTTTTTTCAATTTTATAATTATCTTCTATCTGTAATTTTATTTCGCTTTGTAATTCCTCGATCTGTACTTGAATATTTTCTTGAATTAGATTATTGTCTTCCTTGAAGCTATTTAATAATTGGACTTTTAGTTTTTGGATTTGAGTTTGCAGAAACGATTTATTGACAGCATCGTTTTCCTCCAGAGCTTTTGCAACATTTTTGATCCTTTTGTTTTTGACATCACTGTTGTTGTTCGTATCCATAAAGAACCCCAGCAGTTTAGGTACATTTTTAATAGGAATTATATCACTAGTATCGTTTAGATAATGTCCAAACTTATCAACAGACATACTTCATACATATGTAAATACTTTATTAGAGTTAATGTATTATATTCGCTTCACGTAATCCTTCAATAATTGATACAATCTCGTTGTTGTGATTAGTATGACCTGCACCTTGTGATGCAATCAGTAGTCGAAGACGATCTACTAACTCATTGGGATCATCCCAATATATATAGTTTTGTTTTCGAGGGTTAAGGTGCATCATTCCATCGCCTTTATAATTAGGAACTGCTGCATTTGCTACTGCACTACTCTTCTGAGTATTTTCTTTAAATAGTTTTTGAATTATATGCTTATATTTATAACCTCTCGTCCCCTTGATCTGACCATCAGGATTATAGTCTCTCCTGCATGCATTAGTTGTAATTAAAATTTTTTTGTAGATTTCAAGTTCAAATTTGTCATAGTTTTTTGGTTTTTTATGAAACATTAAAGAAAACAAACCAGGTGTTAGAGCCCATCTTTGACCACCAACTTGAATTTTATCTTCATTTAGCTCAATGTTACTACTACCAAATTTCCATTCTTTATTGTAATCTCTATGTGGACCATAGTAAGTATCTAATTCATTTCTCGCTTCCAAGAGTGCTAAGTCTGTACAACTCTCTTCAGTGTTGGAAGTCTGTGAGTAAAACTAATCTTCATCATTTTCACTGACGTCATTAAATAAGATGGTGTTATCAAAAATTGTTCCTTCTACAAGTTTCTTTGGTGTACTTGTCTCTACCTTCACTGATGTTTTCAAGGAATTTAAACTTTTGTTATTCTCCAGTTTTGTTTGGAATTTACTTTCTTCGTTCTTGGGGATTCTTCCAGCTCTCTTAAAACTTTCTCATTCATGTTTAGTAGCGTCAAATATCAGATCAGGTGTCAGATCAGTTATCAGGTATCAGATCAGTTATAAGATCAGTTTATCAGATCAGTTATTAGGTATTAAAACAGATTATCAGACCAGTTAACAGGTATCAGAACAGCTTATCAGATCAGTTAACAGATATAAGAACAGATATCAGACCAGTTAACAGGTATCAGAACAGGTTATCAGAGCAGTTAACAGATATCAGAACAGGTTATCAGATCACTTATCAGGTACAGGAACAGGTATCAGAACAGCTTATCAGACCAGTTAACAGGTATCAGAACGGGTTATCAGACCAGTTAACAGGTATCAGAACAGGTTATCAGACCAGTTAACAGGTATCAGAACGGGTTATCAGACCAGTTAACAGGTATCAGAACAGCTTATCAGACCAGTTAACAGGTATTAGAGCGGCTTATCAGACCAGTTAACAGGTATCAGAACAGGTTATCAGACCTATAAATACATTTGCATGAACAAATCAAGCCTTTTATTCATCTGGTGTATTTTATTCAAAATCCCGTGGAAATTGCTGGCTCGGCTGATTGCCTCCCCAACACATTAAAATTCTATTTGCTTCATCTTCACTTATACCTGAGTCACCTAGAGAATCCACATCATTGCCAATCTCGCAGTAAGTAATGGATAATAATAAAGCAATAAGGGTCAACAACAAAGTGATAACGATAGGTAAACATGTAGCGAACCCCCCAAGTTAATACAGCGGGGGTACAAACCTCGAACAGATCTTCAGCTTCTGACACTAATACTGTCATAAGTCATCGCTCAGCTGGATCTCAATCGCGTAGTATTTAACTACAACTTCAACGATTCGAAGAAGAACGAAAACTTAGGTCCCAATCCGTTCGAAGCTTGATAGATGACATTCCCTATCAAGAACAAGTATTAGAACATTATGCTGATAAAACACTCGCAGTAACCAATAATGTTGCAAATACTTCGACTCTAAATGAAGCTGCATATTTATCTGATATACATCTTGATATGTCCACTAGACATGTCGAACAAACTCGTGGTATTACGAATATTACACTTATTCATTCCAACCAAATGCCACAAAATTTTAATGTGTGCAGTCACCCCGCAGTATCGACTGCTACATTTACAGCCAGAAACTCGGTCGCACCAATTTGTGCAACGACCACCGCCACCAGTAGTGGTAATTAGAGACAAACTCGACTTTTAAATACTTACACCATTCCACCCCAACCGTCTGAGGTGACATTTTCCAACTTTCCAGCAGCCGACTCTTACAACACAACACAATTTTCCAATTTGAATACGAACACAATACTTCCTGATTTATCATCTAATCAGACACCATTTTATTATAATGCGCCCACAAGTTTCACAAATACAAATAATCCAATTACTACTACACAATATTTTAATAGCGCACGCCTTCCACACAGCAGCATTAACGCACGACAGTCAGTTCCAAAAGAATTGCCAATGTTGGCCGGCAATCCTGAAGGTTGACCCTTCTTTTGGCCCACATTTGAATGGTCTACCGCTACTTGCTGCCTCACTGACGCCGAAAACCTCATTCGTCTCCAAAAATCCATAATAAGAGATGCCCTCAATAGTGTCCAACATATGCTCGTGCATCCCTCAAACGTCTCTAGCGTCATTGACATTCTCCGTATGCTCTACGGCCAACCCGAAAAGGTATTAAATTCAATTAAAAACAGAATTAGTTCATCGTCAAAGGTTGACGAAAATAATTTGCAAACTCTTACCTCCTTTGCTATAAACGTCCGCAGTTTAATTGCCACTATTAGAGCTGACAACTTACCAGATGAAATAAATAATTCCTTTTTACTCCAATTGCTACGAAAACTCCCTACAACTTACCAAATGCAATGGGCAACTCTGAAAAGACACCACATTAATCAAAACAAAAGAGCAAATTTATTGGCCTTTGATAACTGGCTATTTAACATTGGATTAACAGCCAGTACAATATCAATAGATCCCACTACGAATAAGCCCAGTAACATTAACAGCAGCAAATTTATTAATAACAACAACAACAAATCAACAATAAACAAGAAAGCTTTTATTAATTCTCACAACGAACGTAAGTGTATTGTATGTAACAGCAGTAGCTGTAAAACTGTAAGTGATTGCCCAAAATATCAATTGCTCGATCGTGCTGAGAAATGGAAAGTGGTAAGATATAACAAACTATGTAAATATTGCTTATGTTTACATAGCAGCGAATGTAAGAAAAAGAAAATGTGCAGTATAGATAATTGTGAATATTATCACCATCCCTCATTACACAGATATCTTTTGTCAACAATCAAGGAAAAAAGTGAAACGTCAAATACTGATAACATGCGAGTTAATAAAAATCAAGAAGAAAGAATACATAATTCACATAGTGCTAAAGAAAATAATACACGGTAATAATAAAGTGATTGAAACATTTGCTTTCATTGACGAGGGATCGTCTATAAGCCTGATGGATGAAGCAATTGCCGATGAAATTGGAATATGTGGTGTGCCTAGCCCATTATGTTTAAGATGGACTGGCGGTATGCAAAGAAGTGAGACAAATTCAAAGAAATTAACAATTGATATTTCAGGGGAAAACAATCGTCGTGTAAGCCTAAACGTCTGTACAGTGCAGTCCCTAAATTTGCCAACGCAGTCGTTAGACTACAAAATTATGTACCAACGCTATCGCCACTTGCGAAACTTGCCGATTAAAGGAAACGCTGATGCAGAGCCAAGACTCCTAGTAGAAAGGTAATGGTGGATGCAAATTTCCGTCTCTTTCTAACACTATATCTATCTCTTTCTGTCTTGGACTGCTGTGTAAGGTCATGGTTTGTGACGTCAGAAATGAGTATGTGTGTGTGTAATTGAGAGAGAGTGGGCGGTGACTTTAATATTTTGTTGTATTAGAGGGAGAGAGAGAGAGATGGAGGTGTTGCCTTATAATTTCTGATATTCCATCAATAGGAGATTTGTAGGTTCGTTATTTGGTATTAATAACATAGTGATCATAGAAATATGGTTCTCCAGTTTAATATATATGAATTCATTAGGGAGTTGGAGGTTCGCAATGGGATGCCTATCAATAATATTGTAATCATAGAAATTTGTTTTTTATAGATATACATCTCACTTACTAAAAATGTATTGTTGGATATATGTATGTATGTGTGTGCTGGTATCAGAGGGGTTGGTTCTTCAGTTGGGATACATGCTCGCTCTCCTACTACAAACAATTATGTAGTGGGTGTGCACATTTTTAGAGTTGGATCTATGTATGTATGTATGCCCGTATCAAAGAGGTATATATATAGTGTTAGAAAGAGATGGATTTTGCGGGAACTTATTCATAATTGATAGCGCTTAGTTGTATGTGTTCATATGTATTTGATATTTTTAATATTCTATGTTTGGATTAATTTTTTCTCGTGCTAGAATAGATGCTCCCCCAGTAAAAAATTTAAATGCTGCTATATTCCTTGTACTACATACTTAGTCCCCGTTCACACTACGCTAGCCTTATTGCTAAGCTTATCACTTTTTCTTATTTGAACTTGTTCTTGTTCTTGACTTAGTATGCTAAACATATTGAAAGTACATATATGGTGTGAACTTGGACTTCTATTATTTTTTCTTTACTCTTTATATTTTGTGCGTGTGTGGTCCCTTTTTAGCGTTTGATCTAGTTGAATTGCTTGTGCGGTAATTGTATACGTGTATGTATGTAAGCAAATGTAGATGCGTGTGTGTAGTTCAATAATTTTTTGGGATCATAGGAATGGTTTAACGTGCTGGAATAGCTGTTCTCCTAGCTCAAATTTGTTTGCTGATGTTGATTGCTTCTACTGTTGTTATTTCTTTTTCTTCTTTTATTAGTCTGAATGGAAGCGCTTCGTTTATGAATACATACAAATGTACATACATTCATATGTATATACATTCATATGCGTACTTGACAATTTTTGATTTTATGCATATACAAACATACATATTTATGTACATACTTATTCAAATGTGCTGATATTGCTTTTTTCCCATTTTATAATATTCAAGGGAACTTTTTAGTCGTCATGTGGTTTTATGCTATATTTTTAATCGTTCCTGGTATGTTTACCAAATACTTTTTTTCTAATACGCATGTACATGCGTGTGTATATTTTGATATGCAAATTTAATTTGACTGGATCTTGTTAGAATTTGATGTTTTGTAGCAAATTCAGCGATTTTTTCTATGTACATACATACATATTTGTATAGAATAACGCATAAAGTAAAAAATGAAAATAAGAAATATGGGATCACAGCATACTTTATTATGATAGAAGACATGTACTCCCAGGCCCAATTTATGTGCGATCATGTATGTGTGAGTGTTTGGATTGTTCAATAGTTTTGATTTGAAGAAGTGTCGTCATAGCTTTTGCGATTACTTGTCACTTTTGTTCTTTCATATGTTTCGCGATTGTTGGAATCTTTTTATTGGGGAAGGTTAGGGTTTTCCGTTTGGTGTGCAAAGTGTAATATTAATATAAAATAATTTAATGAATATGTGAAAATTGATCAAAAAGCAAAATTAAATATTCAAAAATTTTTGTACACCAATAACATCTCATTCTTTTGAAATTATAAATGTTTTAAAGATTTTTAATTTCATTTTTAAATATTTATTCATTATTTTAATAATATTTTATAATAAATATCTATTAAATTATTTATTACTAACTTTCTTAAAAAGTAGATGGAGCACCTACAGGTGTCCGGACCTTCGGTACTATCAGGGTAATACCAGGGACAGCATTTGAAGTGATCGCCATCTTTGTCTTCGTCCTCCATAACTCCGATTTCCTCGTTCTCGTCCAGTTGAAATCTTTCAAAAACTGATCTAGTTTGCACCTTATCCCAATCATACTTTTATTTAATTTATGAAGATGACAGTTCTTTGAGGGTTGCTTTGTTACTAATTGTTTTTACAAATTTTTTAAAAATCTGATGTTTAAAACAAGTGTGCATGTACATAGAATCAAATCAATTGTTACTTCCCCTTTTAGCATACTCTATCCCTGTCTTTCTTTCTCTATCGTTTTCTCTCAACAACTTTTCCTTATATGGAGATATTCATTATTTCACAATAAATATTTTCAAGTAGGCTTCTTAGACTCATCGAATCTGCATTTAATATCAATTTCAGTAAAATACTCAAAGCGAAAAGAGTTTCAAATGGATTCGTCACAAAACCTGATCAAAAAGTTCTGCTCATTGAACAACAAGTCCTTGATTCATATCAAGGACTTAGATATTTCAAAAAAATATCGCGTTGTTACTGCCCAGAGGACAACGACAAAATACGGGGAAATGGAGGATCATTTCATGTTTCTACCGAACAGATACAACTCCCTATCGGATGAGGAGCTCAACCACCTGTCAGATGGCACATTCCGTGTGCAAAGACAAGGGGAGCGAAATTTAATTTTGGAAAAGGATGAGGTGGAGGAGTTTTTGATCCCAAATGGCCAATATCCTATTTGGCAATAGTGTAAATCTATTGTAATATACATATACATTTTGCAATCAATAATAAAACAAAATTTTATATAAATTATTTAATATTAAATTCTAGTCTTTTTATTTATTTCATAAAGAAATTGAAGGCATAAATGACCACAATTAAATGTATTAAACTTCTGATATTGATTATAGTTGTATCTTATATTTTTACCCTGATATTTGATTACTTCTGCAGGAAGTTGTAAGTTTCCAAAGCTATCGAAATATTATATTTCTTTATTGTTTTTAAAATATGCTACCCAATGTGTGCCGAGTCCTGTTGACATATCTAAATTTATTATTCCACATTTTCTTTTCCTCGCACGTTTTGGTAGAGTGTTCAACATATAAACTCCTCTAAAATATGGAATTTTTGATGAAAAAATTTGTAGATCAACATCGGTCAATGGTCTAGTGCGCAGCATTTGTATTAATTTTTTGAGTTTTCTTTACAAATCAAACCATAACCATATAGATTCTATCGCTCTATTATGACCAGCTGCTTCCTCAAGTTGTCTTTTTGCATTTTTTGTTGCAGTTACAGTCTTTGCTATAGCAGCACCTCCAGTCGCTAGACTACCAATTGCACCCAGAGCATTTAAAATTGGAATTAATGGTAGGAAACCACAAATTTTTGGAACACGTATTATACCTGGTGCCTTAATTTGTGATTGTTTCCCTTCAAAGAACTGTTAATAGTTTTTCGTGCAATTTTAATAGCTGAGTTAATATCCAGCAGTTTTTTCTTCTTCAACATTTTTGATGCATCTCTAATTGATGTACTGAAATAAATAAAATATTTTTTTTATCATTTTCCTTTTTCCCCACACCCATACCAAACTTTGTTTTGACTTTCATTGCGTTAGTAACCATATATGCAAATGATTTTTCTGTAAGAGTGCTATTTTTTGAAAAAACTCGGTTCCAAGCTTTGTTTTCAAGTATTCTATCAGCTTTATGTCTAGTACTTAAATCCTTATTTTTAGAATAAGCAATGTCGTGTTCTTTGCAAGCAGAATCGAATAAACTAATTCCTTTATCACCTCTACCTAAACGTTTTTGTAGTTTTGTTCCAGGTCCACAGTACTGATATCCAGGAAGATGAAGTTCAACAGGTAGAGATTTTACTATATTGTTAACTAACCATTTTTCAATGACAGTTTTCTTAAGACTAAACGATTTCCGATGTCGTATAATCATATTATTTTCTATAATAAAATGTAGTATCTATGAATTGCATTTAGTTACAAAAATGCAGTTAGTAAAACAAGATAAAAATATTTTAATCCGTAATATTGATGCTTCATCAAACGTCAGCTCAAAAATAAAGCATAGTGCCCTCTTACCAAATTCTATTCGTGCTCTAATAGTTGGTCCATCAAATTGTGGAAAGACTAATATTATGATTAGCTTGATAGAAAGTCTTAATGGACCCAAGCTTAAAAACATCTATTTATATTCAAAATCGTTATATCAGCCGAAATATGAATACCTGAGAAATTTAATTTTACCAATAAAAGGAATGGGATATTACACATTTACAGATAATGAATCCATTATTTCCTCTAATGAAGCTAAAAGCAATTCAATCATGATATTTGACGATGTTACATGCGAAAAGCAAAATAATATACGTGCATATTTTTGTATGGGACGACATAAGAATGTTAATTCATTTTACTTATGTCAAACGTATACCAGAATTCCAAAACATTTGATAAGAGACAATGCCAATGTAATTATAATATTTAAACAAGATGAGAAAAATATGAAGCATGTTTATAGTGATCATGTGGCAAGTGATATGAATTTTGTGAAGTTTTAAGAAATTTGTCGAGAGTGTTGGAAGGATAAATATTAATTTTTGATAATAAGCAAAGATAATGAGTTAATTAAACAATGGTCGTTACAGAAAACAATTTGACTATTTCATAACAATATAAATTACTTCACATAAAAGGTAGTCTTTAGTTCTTAATCTGGCTTTAAACTGCATACATCTATTTTTTATAAGTGCTCAGACAAACCTGATCTGATAATCTGATAAGATTATCTGATAGCTGAGCTCATGCATGATAACTGGTCTGATAAACTAACCTGATAACTGATCTGTAGCTGTTAACTAATCTGATACCTGTTAACTGATCTGATACCTGTTAACTGATCTGATAACCAGTTTTGATACCTGAAAACCTGATCTGATATCTCAAAACCTGATCTGATAACTTAATAAAATACATAGTAACCTAATCTGATAGCTGATAAACTAATCTGTTAGCTGATAAGCTGATCTAATATTTGTCGCTACTAAACATGGATGAAAAAGTGTTAAAAGAGATGGTTACGACAAGAAATGTCTTGAAGAAAAAGCTCCGTAGTATAAAAACTGGTGAAATAGATACACTTGAACAATTAAGAGATACATTTAAACCTATAACAAAATAAATACATTTATAAATAGTTCTAGAAATATTGGAAGAATCTCCCAGAAAGAAGAAAGTAAATTCCAAACAAAACTGGAGAATAACAAAAGTTTAAATTCCTTGAAAACATCAGTGAAGGTAGAGACAAGTACACCAAATAAACTTGTAGAAGGAACAATATTTGATAACACCATCTTATTTAATGACGTCAGTGAAAATGATGAAGATGAGACTTCCAACACTGAAGAGAGTTGTACAGACTTAGCACTCTTGGAAGCGAGAAATGAATTAGATACTTACTATGGTCCACATAGAGATTACAATAAAGAATGGAAATTTGGTAGTAGTAACATTGAGCTAAATGAAGATAAAATTCAAGTTGGTGGTCAAAGATGGGCTCTAACACCTGGTTTGTTTTCTTTAATGTTTCATAAAAAACCAAAAAACTATGACAAATTTGAACTTGAAATCTACAAAAAAATTTTAATTACAACTTATGCATGCAGGAGAGACTATAAGCCTGATGGTCAGATCAAGGGGACGAGAGGTTATAAATATAAGCATATAATACAAAAACTATTTAAAGAAAATACTCAGAAGAGTAGTGCAGTAGCAAATGCAGAAGTTCCTAATTATAAAGGCGATGGAATGATGCACCTTAACCCTCGAAAACAAAACTATATATATTGGGATGATCCCAATGAGTTAGTAGATCGTCTTCGACTACTGATTGCATCACAAGGTGCAGGTCATACTAATCACAACAACGAGATTGTATCAATTATTGAAGGATTACGTGAAGCGAATATAATACATTAACTCTAATAAAGTATTTACATATGTATGAAGTATGTCTGTTGATAAGTTTGGACATTATCTAAACGATACTAGTGATATAATTCCTATTAAAAATGTACCTAAACTGCTGGGGTTCTTTATGGATACGAACAACAACAGTGATGTCAAAAACAAAAGGATCAAAAATGTTGCAAAAGCTCTGGAGGAAAACGATGCTGTCAATAAATCGTTTCTGCAAACTCAAATCCAAAAACTAAAAGTCCAATTATTAAATAGCTTCAAGGAAGACAATAATCTAATTCAAGAAAATATTCAAGTACAGATCGAGGAATTACAAAGCGAAATAAAATTACAGATAGAAGATAATTATAAAATTGAAAAAAACATTTTAAAAATTGAACTGCTGAATGAGAAAATTTATAGATTAGAAAATTACATGTTTGCATCAATAGCGGAAAGTGCATCAAGTAGATCACAACACTCACCCACAAATCCGTAAAACTACTCAATGTCTTCAAAAAGAAACTTAGTTGACGATGAAAGGATTAGAGTAGAGTTGTGATGAAAGGATTAGATGATCTTTGGCAAGCTGATCTAGTTGAAATGGTTAGTTATTCATCGAAAAATAGAAATTATCGATTTTTGTTGACTGTAATTGACACATTCTCAAAATTTGCATGGGCAGTACCGCTGAAAACGAAAACTGCACTCGAAACAAGCAAAGCAATGGAAAATATTTTTCAATTAGGACGAGTTCCGAAAAACTTGCAAACGGATGATGGTAAAGGATTTTTCAATACACACTTTGGAAAATTAATGCAGAAATACAACATTAATCACTGCTCAACATATAGCAGCATGAAAGCGTCAATAGTAGGACGATTTAATAGAACATTAAAAGGGATGATGTGGAAAGAATTTAGCTTTAATGGTTCATATAAGTGGATTGATATGTATAAAGATTTACAACAACTCAACTCAACAAATGAGAAAATGTTGTTAAATACAGTATACAGTAATTTAAAGATGTTTAAAATGTCTAAATTTAATGTAGGAGATCATGTACGTATAAGCAAATATAAGCATACTTTTGAAAAGGGCTATACACCAAACTGGACAACAGAAATTTTCACAATTAAAAGAGTTCAAAATACATATCCTACAACATATATATTAGAAGATCATCTCGCAAATCCTATTGAAGGTGGATTCTATGAAGAAGAACTTTCAAAAACTAGATGTCCCAATACATATCTGGTTGAAAAAGTTCTTAAAACTAAACGAGAGGAGGCATATGTTAAATGGTTGGGGTTTTCTAGTCAACATAATTCTTGGATAAGTAAAGATGATATATTGTAGTTGGCGTAAAACCACAACAACATTACTTATATTTAGCACATAATGTAATAATATATATTTAAAATAAGAAATAAATCGTTTTTATAAACAACATTACAGTAAGCTTTTATTTATTTGCAATCAGATCGTCATAATGTCAATAACACTTACTTTGAGCTCTAACTCATCAGAGTTATCTGCAAATTACTTTCCTCCTATAGAGTTAAATGGTGGTTATGAGTGCGCTTTAACTGCTTTTCATTCATATAATAGCATACCGAATGTAGACGTCTATAACAATATATTTCACATGGAAGAACATGTAATTAAAATACCAATTGGATCCTATGAATTAAATGATACAGTTGATTACTTAGATAAGCAATATAAAGACTGCAGTCCGACAAATAAAATTCGAATAGAAGCTAATAACAATACAATGCAAGTTAAAATTAACAGCTCTAAAGATGTAATAGATTTTAATAAAGAAAATACAATTGGAAAACTTTTGGGATTCAATACTAAAATCCTGACTCCAAACCATGATCATTACTCAGATCTTCCAGTCAATATATTTAAGGTAAATCTCTTGCGAGTTGAAAGCAGTATCGCTGTTAATACATACATGAACAATTCCAAGGCACATACACTACATGAGTTTCCGATAAATGTTCCTCCTGGCTATAAAATAGATGAAATCCCTAGAAATCTAATTTATTTACCAGTCAACTCCCAAGAGATTAGTTCACTAGCTCTACGCGTGGTTGATCAGCACGGAGACCTAATAAATTTCCGAGGAGAGGAAATAACCATTCGCATACATTTGAGACCAAACAAATAATGATAATATATAACACAAACATATCAAATAATAAAGCTGCATTTAATTCTAAAACTACATCAGTAGTGCGATTCACTAATTTTTATTACGATAATTATATCGTTAAAATATATTTAACGAAAATTTATCGACTTTGTCATTCAATAACATTTTTAATGATATTTGCTATCGGTTGAAGTCAGCTGTTTTTGTTTTCTTTCTTACTTATCGGTAACAAAGCGACAATAATTTGTGTGTTGTTTACTTTATCGATACGAAGTTTTTATTTTATATTGTGATGGCTTTTGAATATTTGGCAAGTACTTTGTCACAGGATGAGTCTACACTGAACGCTCCAACAATTAATCGAAGTGTTCTCCGTGAGTTAGAGAATCCATTTGACTTAACATCCACTGAATTCCAAAAACTTTACCGTCTAACGCCCGATTTAGTGGAAGATTTAGTTCTTGAGTTAGATGCGCAACTAAAAGGTTCCAGGATAACAGCAATATCGAGCGAAAAACAAGTTAGTTTTGCCCTATTTATGTTTTGCTTAAATTCATCGTTATTTTCCAAGGTACTCGCAAGTTTACGTTTCTTCGCAACCGGATATTTCCAACGGCCTGTTGGCGAGCAGTGGGGGATATCAATGAGTCAGTCGTCAATAAGCCGGTGCCTGCATCGCGTAACAGATGCAATAAATGAAACAATGTTTTGTGCAAAGGTGAAATTCCCGATGACTCAAGAAGAACGTCAAGGAGCAAAATCTATTTTTGCTTCATCATCCTTTCCCTTTGTACCAGGCACTATAGGCGCTATTGACTGTACACATGTCCAAATTTTGGCTCCAAAAAATCATGAAGAAGCTTATGTTAACCATCATAGCTACCACTCAATCAATGTGCAAATGGTAAAGTAAAAATCCCTTTGAGAAACTGAGAATAATGACAATTTTTTTACTAGATATGTGACCCAAATCTAAAAATTTTAAATGTAAATGCGAAATATCCAGGAGCAAGGCACGACTCCTATATTTGGAGCTCATCTGCTGTGCGAAGAGTAATGCAGCGAAATTTCGAAAATGGAAACAGCAACATGTTTTTAATTGGTATGTTTATTAAATGGTACTGAAAAATTATTTTGTTCAAAACATTTAAACATATTTGCAGGAGACTCAGGATATCCACTGGAGCCGTGGCTGATGACTCCTCTACCAAACCAACCAGAGGGCAGCCCGAAATTCCGCTATAATGAGTCATTATGCAAAGCTCGAAATGCAGTTGAAAGGCTTTTTGGTGTACTTAAAGGAACTTGGCGATGCTTGTCGAAGCACAGAACTCTTTTGTACGACCCCGCATTTGCTGGAAAAGTTGTAAATGCATGCGCAGTATTACACAATATTAATTTAAGACACCAAACACATGAATATGAATTTGAGCACTTAGAGCCTGAATTGGATCAAAATTTAGTAACCCACGAAGCTTCTTCCTCCGTAGCCAAACGCGTCCAAGATAGACTGATTGGCAATTTTTTCACATGATGAAACATATATGTAAACCCACATACATACTTACTTTAATAGAAAACATATGTAAATAAATTTGGAGAAAATAAAAAGTTATATGCATACTAAATTCAGTCTTTTATTAAGCGTGTGTAAAAAAGTAATAAAAACTATTTTCATATAAATATATTGCATTAACAGGTACATCGTTATCTTATGTATTAGTAGGTACATCGTAGCTATTCATTATATTAAGCATAAAAAATATTTTTGATTTATAAAACCTATCGAAACTATGGTCCTTATTCGTAAAAAATAAATTATATTTATGTTTTATAAATAAGGCGGTAACTTTAAAAACTTATTACAAATCATAAATATTTCTTATGAATAACACTGTCAGTCTTAAGTTTTAAAAAACAATAACAATGATATAAATTTCAAAATTAAAAACTAACAACAAAATCAGATCTTTTTTTAATCTTAGCATTAACATAAATACATTCATTATGTTCCAAAATATGGGAAAAAAAATTAAAATTATGTAAATAAAATTTAATTCATTTATGGCATTAGGGATTATGTATGTGCTATTGTTGTCAACTTATTGCATAAAAATTAAATAAAACGAACCGAAAATTCTTCGTTCGTTCGCTCAGTCTATTTTCTTGTTTTAAACAAGCAAAAGCAACGTTGGATGAGAAAATAATAAATAAAACTATTGCAGGCGATTAAGAGCATTCGCAAGATTATTATAGGCATCAGCACTTGCTTTTAATCCCTCCCCCATTGTTTTTATGGCCTCCGCCATCATTTTGTTCGCCTCCAAATTAGCCGCACTGCACTCAGCTAGCATCTATTAAATACACAAAAGGAAATATTTTACTTAGTATATTAATATCATATGAATATTTACAAAATGTACCTTTAAGGCGTCAGCCTGTTTATTGGCAATTTCAAGAAACTTATCTTGCTTCTCGGCTTCAGCTTCCACACGCCTTCTTCTTATTCCCCTTCTTGGCGTCGGTTTTTCTATGCTAGGAGTAGCACATTGCACATCGGAAATGCTTGGGGATGATAGCATTTGTAGCCTAAACTCTTCTTCCCCATCCTCCAGAAGCAGTTGGTGTTCCTAATAATTTTAACATATTTAAATATAATCATACAAAAAGCATTTTGTAACTTGCCTCTTTCATCGGGAGATTTTTGCGTACTGAGCTTTGGCCTTCAATATACTCACTCCCAATTACTGAAATTACTCGTCTTTCCAGCTCTGAAATTGGGTCAACGCTCAAAGGTTTATTGCCTGTCATGGCCTGCTGCTTCTTCCTGTCCCTCACTTTAACGCTGGTGCGGCTTTTTATATCCCTCCATACCTTTTTGTATAAAGTGAATATAATGCAGATTTACATATGTATTGTACGTGTTGCTAAGAACTTTTACTTACTGTGCGCCATTGGTCAACAGTTTTCACTGCTCCGCCAAGACAATTTAAAACCCCAGCTAATTCCTTCCACTTACTGTCATACTCTACTTTTCCGTGGAGCTTTTGGAATTTACCTCCAGCCAAACCAGGATTTTCGAGCATGAAATCAACCATTTGGTTAAGTTGCTCGTTTGTGGCACGACTTCTCTTGGCAGCAGCGTTGGTTGACATTCTAAAATATAGGAAATATTCTATTTAAAACAATAAAACGAATAAATTAAATTTTTTTTACTTACCTCCTGTGAAGTTAGCACAAACTTGTTGTTTTTTTTTTGCTATTCCTTTTTGTGCTTTTCGTATATTTTGACAGAGATGCCACATGGTAGAATAATATAACGATGTTGTAAACAAGCAGTAAGTGAATTGCAAAATCGTTACTGCAAATAGCAATAATTATCAGTAAATTTCGCTATTGGCAAATCGTTAAAATTTTGTGAATCGCACTACAGAACCTAAGCGGCAGTTGAAGAGATCAGTCCAACGAAAAAATCTAACCAAATCAAATCAAAACTTTCTCAAGTCATTAAATTTAAAATTGAAAACGAAAAAATGAATTCAATAATGGATGTACTAGATAAGCCATTATCTGATGAGAGTATAATCAAAAAAGACTATCACACATATGTACCATATCTACAATCATATAACAATAATGACGAAATTCGTATTTCAATACAAAATCAAGATTTGTACGTATTGCCCAGTGAAAGTTATATATATGTGGAAGGATTTATTGTAGATGATAAGAGCCCAAAATCCTCTAATATAAGCTTTAAATTAAAAAACAACTTTGTAGCGTATCTCTTTGATGAAATCGGTTATGAACTTAATGGTATTGAAATTGATCATACAAGGCATTTAGGACAGACAAGCACCATACAAAATCTGATTTCTTTATCACCAACGGAAAGCACTGTTATGCAAAATGCTGGATGGAACGAAATTGATAATTTGAATATTGAAAATGGATATTGTAATTTCTATGTTCCACTTAAAATGCTCTTAGGCTTTGCCGAAGACTATAATAAAATAATTTTAAATGGTAAACATGATTTAATACTCATGCGCAACAACCAAAACTTACAATTTCGCTAATCTCATGGAGAATTCCCCATGTACACTTATCCGATCATAGTAAATTGAATATGATTAAAATTATAAACAATGCTGCGTTTATACCAATAGCATTCCGCAGTTGGGATTGTCATGTAAATCCACAATTAACTGCAGGAACTAGCCACATCTGGAATGTAAAGATGGGTGCAAGTAGAGAGCGATTCAGTTTTGTAGTGATTGCCTTTCAACAAGAAAAAAAGTTTGTTCATTGCGATCTCACTAATCTAAAAGTACATTTGAATTCAGTTTCATATCCATATGATGATCTTAACATAAAATTTAAAAATTAACGCTACGCAATTCTACGTGATATGTATGTAAGATTTCAACAAAACTATTATATGAAGGAGTCACAACCTCTCCTAACTTCTCAAGAGTTCAAGAATAATGCCCCCATTATTGTAGTAGATGTTAGTTATCAAAACGAAACGCTTAATAGCGGACCAATTGACATAAAAATTTAATTTGAAACAGCAACAAACATTTCAGCCAAAACATCAACTTACTGCATTCTTATTCATGATCGTCTACTTGAATACATACCTATAAGAGGACAAGTTCGTAAAATCTTATAAATTAAAAACAGATGCAAAATAATACAGTTTTCATAGACTTGCAAGGTTTCAAAAGTAATTCAAATGATTTCATACCAAAAATAGTAGCAGTCGTTTTCGACAATAATGAACACTTCAATTTTATTATAAAACCTCCTTTTGATTTTAAATTTTTAACAACAAAAAGACAAAGAGAAGCAAACTGGTTAACAAAACATCATCACCACTTAAACTGGAACGATGGAACTACTTCATATCAAAACTTTTTTAAATTTTTAAAAGCCAATGTAGGACACACCGAAATATATGTTAAAGGTGAAGAAAAAAAACGATAGTTAGAAAAATTATTGCTGAACAAAATTTTAAATATAGAGGATATTGGCTGCTTTCAACTTTAAGCAAATGAATACTACATAAGTATCCAGATCATCTACTATATTGCAGTTATCATTATAATGGTGTTTGTGTATTAAGAAATGCTCTTTTATTATCAAAAGAAGCAACCCTTTAAATTAATGTTAATTGTACAACTAACAAATACAATTATTTTTATTTAAATTTATTCAATAAAAATTAAATGATTTCAGCACTATCAACCAATGTTTTATTATTATTATTAAAGAAATTAGTTGATACAGTCAAACAAAGATTTGTCGTCAAAAATTAGTATTGGTGGTTGACATGTATACAAAAATAAACAAACATACGTACATATAGTACATGCATATGTACCCGGTAAAAAAAGAGACTCCAAAAAAGTCATGAAAATCTAGAGTTTACGATGCGGAAGTAGTGCAAATTTCGATCCGATCTAATGATTTTTACATAGGGTTGTCATTGCAAGAAGTTCTCTTTTTCGATGCCTGGTCATTGAATTGGAAGCGATATTAAGAAAAATTCCCTTTTTTGTGTTCTATGATAATATTTTCATCTAGGAAAAATGGTAAATAGTTACCTATTTTAACAGTTCGTTTCTTTTTATACGAATTTAAACCCTAAACAGTGTTTTCATGTAAATTTAAGCAAATAACTTTTAAATTTTAGACTAAAATTAGTTCATAAATTTCTTTAAAAAAATTATTTTTTTTTAAATTCTGGTGAGTATTTTCCAACACTTTGGAGGAGTTACAAGGTTTTGTATGACTAAAATAAGCTTCTATATAGTTTTTAGCTAACTCTCGGCAAACTAAAAATATCGATTTTTTGGAAGCAATGAAAATGTAGTTCCACTAGCATGACTTCCATTTTTTTCACTGGGTACATATTCGAATATATACTCATAGATTTAATATGTTACATAAACAAATTTCATCAGTATGTTTTATACTTAGCAACACAATTGGAAATTTAATCGATCAGACCAATATTTGTTTCTAAGGAGAATTTAAAAAACATTATCATGTTATTACATTTGTTTATAGATTTATATGTACATATGTACATTGTACATGTATACATGTATGTATGTTATGTATACATGTATGTATGTTAGTATATCAAACAAAACTGTAAGACAAAATTGAGATGTCCAGCAGAAGCATGCACAAAAAATTTATACATAATTTCACATCAACCACTTGACAAAAAATTTCATGTAAACAAATAGCGAAAAAGTTTGAGGGTCAACATAGAAGCGATCTCGAGCATGCATACTTCTCAAAATTTAATGTAAACAAATATTTCTTCCTATGGCTGAATGTATTTACATATCTACATATATCAAATGTGTATACATACATACATAGATATGTACAAATGTTTATAATTTAACGATCACAAAAAAGCTACATACATACATACATATTTCTTTATCAGAATTAATTACAAACTATTCTCTTCCAAAATCATTACTTGACAACAATTTTTTCTTCATTTCATTTTTGTTAATCATTAATACGCCAGCGAGTACAAGACGCAATCTCAAGAAGGACAGACAAACAAGTGTATAGCAAAGATGGATGAATGGATGCCATTACACACATGCACACAATCAATTTAAACAAAATTAATCACCAAGTATCAAACTACCACCAATTCCCACGGACAGACAGACACACAAAAACTAACGCCACCGACAGCCTCCAAATATAAACAATCAAATTGGAAATCAATACGCCCGACAGACGGACGAAAAACATAAACACATAAAATATATGTAAACAAACACCAAATATAAACACACACACATCTAACAAAGCCGACACCCCCATTAAATTTTTATCACCTCATTCATTGGTTAATTAACATCATTTTTATTACCCCATTAAAATTAATGGGGAGAACACATACACTATTCAACTACTGGGGAGCCTACTTACTGGCCTACTGACGTACGAAAAATTCCGGATGTTATAGATTTCGGCGTCATAAAAAGTATTTCTGGGGTATTAGTTCACGTTGAAGCTTCCCTAGATCTGTCGTCTGATCACTCTCCCACGATCGTTACAATCTGTAGCCCACTGAGAAGCGCTTTACCTCACCCATATGTCAAGATGACAAATCGTGTTAATTGGCTGGGATTCAAAAAATATCTTAGTAGTCATTGCACGGAAAATATTACGCTAAGAACACCCAATGATATTGAATCTAACATTGCAAATCTTAACGAGAATATAAAACAAGCTTCTGAACATGCCACTACCTCCCATCCGCATACTGCGTTCAATAAAATTTATTCTATAGACATTGAACATCTCGTACGTGAAAAAATTAGCTGGAAGGTCTTGATGTCACAACAGCATGTAATTACTCTTTGTGGCGCGCTGCTAAAAAGCTTAAAACACCCGTTGAGTTTAAGCCACCTCTGCGCACATCTACCGGAGGTTGGGCAAGAAGCGATACTGAAAAAGCTAACATATTTGCTGAGCATTTAAAATCTGTACTTACACCAAATACATGTAGCGGTGTTGCTGATTTGCCGAGTGTAGTTGCTCTACCGCCCCGACAATTAAAATTTACGATGTGTGATGTACAAAAACTAATTGCCGAACTCAACCCGAAAAAAGCTCCCGGTATGGGTGGAATTAGTAACCAGATGCTGATTAAGTTACCTCGTATTGCAATTAGAATCCTGTTATTCATTTTTAATGCCATTTTACAACTGGAGTATTATCCAGACTGCTGGAAGCTTGCCAAGGTTAAAATGATTCCAAAGCCAGGTAAAGATGTTACCAAGGCTGAGTCATATAGGCCAATAAGTTTACTGTCAACAATGTCAAAGCTTTTTGAAAAGCTACTCATGACAAAATTGTCTTAAATTTTAACTGATAATGGGTGCATCCCGGACCATCAATTTGGTTTTAGAAGCCAGCATAGCACCATTGAGCAAACGCATAGATTGGTTCAATTTATCAGAAAAACATTTGAAGAAAAGTATTGTTCTGCCCTGTTTATTGATGTTTCTCAGGCATTTGATAAAGTGTGGCATGAAGGCCTGATTTTGAAATTGAAGACATACTTACCAATAAACATTCTAAATCTTTTGGAAAGTTACATTCTTGCACGAAAATTTACAGTTGTGGAGTATGAGTATGCCTGAAACTATCTCATCCGGTGTGCCACAGGGGAGTATACTGGGGCCATTTTTATATTTGATTTATACTTGTGATATGCCTGTGAGCAGTAGTATTCACACTTCTACATTTGCCGACGATACAGCCTGCCTTAGTATGCACAAAAACCCTGATGAGGCATCCCGAAAACTCCAGGAACACATTAGCCAGATGGAACTATGGTTAAACTTATGGAGAATTTAGGTAAATGAACAAAAGTGTGTCCATATAACATTTACCTTACGAAGAGATACTTGTTCCCCCATTCGAATTAATAATCAAGTTGTTCCTTAACATTCACATGCGAAATATCTTGGTATACACCTCGATCGACGTCTTACATGGAAACATCACATTGACTATAAGTTAACTCAAATGAAACTAAAATTAACTCAGGTACATTGGCTGATTGGCAGAAATTCAACACTCAGACTAGACTGCAAACTTTTAATATACAAGTCGCTTTTAAAGCCAATATGATGTTACGGTATCCAGTTATGGGGCACTGCTTCTGCTTCCAATGTAGAGAGAATTTAATGAAGACAAAACAAAATTTTAAGGTTAATAACATCTGCTCCATGGTACGTTAAGAATTCAAATATACATCGTGATTTAAATATGCCACTAGTGACTGAAGAAATTGCAAAATACGCAGGCAAATATCAAATAAAACTCGAGTCACATCATAATCAGCTTGCTCGTAATATTTTGAACTTTACTGGACACATCCGCTTAAAAAAGAGAGACACAAGGGCTCGAATACTAAGCACTCCGAATGAAGTTGCTTGAAAATAAATTTTTTTTAATTATCACTACTTATGTATTATTTACAACTATCACTTAGCTATGTCTGACATTGGTCGGTCCTATTAATTATATGTTAGATTTAAGATTTGAATACTTATTGTTAGTTCATATATGAAGATACAATAAATAAATAAAAAATATGCATAAAAAAAATTTATTAGCTTACAAGTAAACAAGAAACAAAACATGAGATTGTGTGTGTGTTTGTAGTATTTCTTTTGATCTAAAAATGTTTTTCTCTTATTTAATTGTATGAAAGCCATAATACTTAAAGGAAGAGAGTTCAATAAATTGAATTAGCTTAGTTACGTCCCATTTCACAATGTATGGTTAAGAGTTAACGGGCACTTTAACTGACAGTTCTTCATACAAAACTTGCCGTTAAAGTCCCTGTTATCTTTTAAACATACATTGTGAAAAGGTACGTTAAAGGGATTTCGTTTGTATTTTTAATTTCATGTATTATTTAATTATGTCTACATATGTATGTAAGTATGGAGGTGGCTGTGTTTTAATGCATTTCTTATGACGTTTAGATACATTTTCTTTGAATATTAACAAAATTATTTACATTTGGATTTTAGTATTTTTTAATCTAGAACCAAAGTTGAAGTCGAAATACGCGAATCACGATAAGGCCCATTATTTAATTATATTCCTAATCCAAAAATAAGATTTGTATCAACTAAGTTACCATTGTTTTAAAGGCTATGTTCCCCAACTTGAAAAATATCATATATAAGGCCCAGAAATTGACTTCTCAATTATGTGCCATTTATCTTTAACTGCCACTTAATTACCGAATTAATTTTTTGAGTACAAGGTTGAGAGACCTTTAAATGTCCAACCTTGTGGACTTAAATCCCACTTAAGTTTTACGAGCACACCATATGTTATTGTGCTTGTGTGTGTTTATTGAAAACATGTACATGCACATCACGTGGTCGTATTAAAAAGAATTTCGTTTAATTTTCATAAATATATACCATATACAATATATAGTTTCATATCATGGAAAAATATATAGAAAAAAGAATTCTGATGCTCTTTCTGTTTCATAGAATGTGTTTTTATTCAATTTTAGTTTTCTTCATTTTGGTAACCTAACTTTTTTATTAATAATAAGCAGCTGTTGTTTAAAAAGCCATCCATAACATAAGTAGCCACTGAAAAAATGAAGCTACATTTAACTGCCACTTAAATTTAAGTGGCTATTAGCTAAATGGCATATAATTATGAAGTCGATTATTGGGCCTAAGTCTTAGATATGGTTATTTGGATAACTCTCTTATTATGATTTAAATTTGATTATGCTGTCCAGGCAGAAAACAGATAGTCGCCAGTCCAGTTCCGGTACGCAGCAGTTTTTAAAAATTTTTTTCACAAAAGTATATGGACTCTGTGACGACCAAAGTCTCTACTTCTTGTTGGCCCACAACTTCTAAATAAG
This sequence comes from Tachina fera, assembly GCA_905220375.1. Classification (NCBI taxonomy): domain Eukaryota; kingdom Metazoa; phylum Arthropoda; class Insecta; order Diptera; family Tachinidae; genus Tachina; species Tachina fera. The sequence continues at coordinate 58,583,296 of LR999967.1, forward strand.
TGGTTGGTTTATCTTATTATTTTTTTATTTGTTACTCACTTCCTAAAAATTATTAACCTTAATTTTATAGAGTCAACAAGTTTTTTTTTTTATATTATATTATTATTATAATTATCATGACATGTATACTATTATACATGAGTGTATGAAACTAAAATTTTGAATATTTGTTTAAAATTAACGGAAATGTTAAAACCACATACGGTTATACTACACAAATACACAACGCTGAGTATGCTACCATGCATGATAAATATGCGATCCCCATCATATGGTAAAGCATATGAAGTATGTAATGCAGTCGTTTGTGTGGTTGTTGTGTGTTGTCTGGCGCAAGTATAAAAGGGCGAGCCATCGTTGTATCAATGATTAGTTGGTTGTCAGCAAGCGCTGGCGAAAAAGGTAATAATAGCGATAGGACACTGCTCTACTATTAAAGCTTTATGTTAGCAAATTTGAGCAACCTACTAAAATATTAAGTTCTCTTTTTTTATTGTATTTTTATTTATAAGTGGGAGAAGCTGCCTTTGGGAATTGGGACACTTTTTTCCAAAAGGTGAATCAATACACTTATAAATAAAAATTGAGCTATTTGAGTAATAATAGAGATCATGGTCCTGATACAACAATATAAAGGTAAAACCATTCTCTCTTTTCGTCGCCATATTAATCTTCTGACGTTTATCCTGATTATTTTTTACTCAAAAATAATGCTACCGCATTCATTTGTAAAATCCGAGTTTTTTGATTACTTTTTGACTGTTACGCTTTTTTAATAAAAAAATGTCTTATAATAAAAATATTGAAAAATGCATCACTTTTGCGTTAAAACTTATTAAATAGATATTAATATAAATATATAATAAATAATTGTAATTTGTGTAAAAAAATAAATGTTGAGCAATGAGCTGCATATACCACAATTGCAGTAATACCAAGAATTTCAGCAAGGCACGAATGTCAAGTTTGTTCAATTTCCTTCAATTCCAAATATGCGGCAGAAATGGAGAGAAGCATGCAAAATAGATGATGGTTTACTGCCAAAAATTCCTTTGATTTGTTTTGTTCACTTCCCTGAAGAGCATATTAATATAAAAAATCATTGCATCCGTTTGAGCCTAAGTGCAATTCCTCTTTAAAGGTAACTGCCATATTAAAGACATTCATTACATTATTGCTTACCGAAGTGATATTTAGTTGTCTTTATATTTCATCAACGGACCTATTTGAATATGTCTCTGACATATTTGCAAATCAACAGGTGGCCATCACTTTCATAAATCTTGCTACCAGAAATTCACAAAACACACACAGTCTTGTCCAATTTGTAGCAAGCCACTTTCTCTAGCCTTGCCAGCTACAGCATCGATGCAAAGTCCACTTGCTCTACCTCCTCCCATGGTGACACGGTCACAGGCACAAAAAGCCCAGGAATTCGTCGTGAATAGTGCAAATAATCGTTCTTTATCTCCCAACTCGGTTGCACAGACTGGGGATAAGAATTTTTCAAGAATTTCAACTAGCTCACCCCACGAACAAAGAGGTCATATAAACAAGTTGGTCACGGCTGCTGTGGGCGCTCAACAAGCAGGAATGCTAAATGCGCTGAGCCAGCAATTGACTAAGATAGTAGAAGATAAAATTGAAAACGGATTTAGAAGATTGAGTTTGAATCAGTCCACTAACGGCCAATTACAGGCGTAGGTTGTAGGAGCCCCTTCTGCTTCTGATGGAAGAATTCAAATTAATCCCTCTGCAGAGCATCAAACTTTAGAGCAGCTTTTAGGATTAAGCCCTGATGTTCAAGGAGCGGCAAATGAACAATTTAATCCCCATAGAGATGCATCTTTTCAACCCTCTCTACTTAGGACAGCTAAAATTGGACATATCATACACAACTGGAAAATTAAGTTTACTGGCGATCCCAAAGGAATGTCGGTTGATAACTTCATTTATCGTGTCGAGGCACTAACATATCAAACTTTGGATGGCAACTTTGACCTTCTCTGTAAGCATATTTCAACCCTTTTTGATTTAAAGGCGACAGATTGGTTTTGGAGATACCATCGGTCTGTGAATCAGATAAAATGGCCTGATCTGTGTAAAGCATTGAGGCATCAGTACAAAGATACGCGAACTGATGTAGATTTTAGTGAAATGATACGCCATCGGAAACAGCGTCAAAACGAGAGTTTTGATTCGTTTTATGAGTCCGTAGTAGACATTTCTGACCATCTGTCCAGCCCGCTAGCTGAAAAGGTGTTAGTCGAAATACTTCGGAGAAATCTCCTGCCTGAAATTCAGCACGAAATTTTAAATCTTCATATTAATTCAGTTTCACAGTTACGTGATATATGTCGCAGGAGAGAATTTTTTATGTTTGACCTGGGAAAACGGCAGTTGTTAAATAAGCCCTTATCCGTGTGAAAACAGGTACATGAGCTTGTAGAAAATTAACCTGAATTAACAAGCGATGATGAAATTTCTGCTATCGCCTTATTATGTTGGAATTGCCAAAAGGTCGGACATAGGTACCAGGATTGCTTGGAGGATCGTCAGGTGTTTTGCTATGGCTGTGGAGCACCAAAAGTGTATAAACCTAATTGTAATACCTGCAATAACTCAAAAAACTTGCGGTCAAGTGCACACAAACCATCGAGGTCGGCAAGTACGAGCACGGACTAAAGTGTACAAAACTACATATTAACAATTCCCTATCAGATTGCAATTTATCTCACATAAATTTAGATAATATCCATAAGTTCCATCAGAAGACTAATTTAACCCCTAATAATTTTAAAGATAACCCCAACGGGGCATTTGACACGAATTTAGATAATGACCAATTGTACCCTAATTTGACGAAAAAAACCGATGTATGTATAAGTAAACCAAAAGATTCCGCAACAACCTGTAATTCACATACTAACACTCGTCCGCCAACTTATATGAAGCCCTTTCATATACAACTCGCCGAATATAATAGAAAACGACCCGAAATTTTTAATGAGCCTCCTCTCAGTATGAGGAAAAAACGTTCTGCCAACAGGATGAAGGATTTTTGGACCAATGTTTGTCGTACACGTAGAATTTGCTGAGCACAATTTATGATGATCCTAGAGATATTAGACCTTATGCAAATTTCATAATTTTTGATAGAAATTATAGACTCAGGATATAGGTGGAAGAAAATTAGATCTAGTGTTAAGACAGCTGATGGCAGGTTACAGAAAGTCTGTTGTTACGTGGAAACTAAGATCACATTTCGTGGCATGACCAAACCAATGCGGTTGTATATTGTGCCAAATTTATCACAAGATTTGTATTTAGGCATAGAGTTTTGACAAAGCTTTGATTTATTACCCACGGGTCTCTTGTCTAAGATAGGTTTATGTCCTAAAGCAGCAAACAGTTCAGATATTTCTGACCAACGTCGGTTGTCTGAAACGCAGAAATTACAGCTCCAGCAAGTTATTAACACGTTCCCATCATTTGCCGTACTAGTGTTATCTCGCACGTGATAGACGTAGGAAATTCGAGCCCTGTCAAGCAGAGACATTTTCCTGTATCCCCAGCAATGGAGAAAATAATCTACGCCAAGCTCGATCGCATGCTGGAAAATGACGTTATTGAGGAATCAGATAGCGCGCGGTCGTCTCCAATTGTGCTTGTACGAAAGCCCGGAAAAGTTCGCTTGTGCTTGAATAGTAGAAAGGTGAATTCGGTTACCGTGAAGGATGCATATCCTCTGCCCAATATTGATGGCATCCGTAGCAGGCTACCAAATGCAGAATATATAACGAGCCTGGATTTGAAAGATGCGTTTTGGCAAATACCACTAGATAAATCGTCGAAAGATAAGACTGCATTTACCGTCCCTGGCCGTCCCTTATACCACTATAAAGTCATGCCATTTGGCCTTTGTAATGCACCACAGACAATGTCTAGACTAATGGACAAGATGATACCGGCGAATTTGAGGACGGTAGTATTTGTTTATCTGGACGATTTGCTAGTGGTGTCAGACATTTTTGATAGGCACTGTAAAATATTGCGAGAGGTTTCAAAGCAGATACGTTCAGCAGGACTGACCATAAATATAGAAAAATCTAAGTTTTGTGTACAGGAGGTCCGATACCTTGGCCACTTGATTGGCAATGGGGTTATTCAGACAGATCCGGACAAAATATCGGCCAACTCCGCGATCTGTACGTCAGCTCAAACGATTCCTAGGTATGTCCGCTTGGTATAGAAAGTTCATTAGGAACTATGCTTCTGTTACCGTGCCTCTAACTGATTTGTTAAAGCGTAAACGTAAGTTCGTTTGGAATGAAGAAGCTAAAAAAGCATTTGAGGATTTAAAGCGTATTTTCACCACAGCGCCAGTATTGCATAGTCTGAATTTTTCACATCCATTTTATATTCACTGTGATGCTAGCAATACTGGTATAGGAAGCGTATTGGTGTAGAAAAATGCGGAAGGTGAAGAGTTTCCAATAGCTTATATGTCAACTAAGCCCAACGCAATTATTCAGTCACCGAACAGGAATGTTTGGCAGTGATTCTAAGCATTAAAAAATTTAGGGCATATGTGGAAGGACATGAGTTCACTGTGATTACTGATCATGCATCACTTAAATGACTCATGTCCCAAACAGACCTAACCTCACGCTTGCCGAGATGGGCTTTGAAGCTTCAGGGCTTTAATTTTAATATAGAGCACAGGAAAGGTAGCAGTAACATTGTTCCTGATGCACTTTCACGTACCAACACCGAAGATTTGTCCGCTATCCTAGGAATGAACATGTCCGAAATAAATGATTCAGGACTTTTCGTAGATCTAGAATCTACTCATTTTCAAAGTGACGATTACTTACGGCTAATGGACTGCATTAAGAAAAATAAATTTCACGGATTTTTATACAGACGGACAGAACATTGCTCAGAGGAACAACTGCAAGATGATCTTGCATGGAAGCTTTGGATACCCAAAGCGATGGTTCCCGAACTTCTCAAATTGGCACATGATGGTCCCGTGTCCGCACATGGTGGAATTGCAACAACTTTGGAGCGAATCAGGCGTTTTTATTATTGGCCAAACTTAGTAAATGATGTGAGGGAGAATGTAAACGCGTGTAAAGTCTGTAAAGGCACAAAACATCCCAACTTTGTAACGAGACCTCCAATGGGAAAGACGTCGCAAACATTTCGATTGTTTCAGAAGCTTTTCGTTGACTTTTTGGGGCCATATCCGCGATCCAAATCGGGAAATGTTGACATTTTTATTCTCTTAGACCATTTTTCAAAGTTTTGCTTCCTAATGACAATTAAAAAGTTCACAGCGGATGTAGTCACTAAGTATCTTGAGGAACTGTTTCATACTTTCGGCACCCCTGAGACCATTGTCTAAATTTAAGTCTAATCAATTCAATACTCCTGCATGATTACGGCATTAATCATGTGTATACTGCAGTATACTCGCCCTAAGCTAATGCCTCTGAACGGGTTAATCGTTCAGTTCTTGCAGCAGTCAGGGCGTATATAAAATCGGATCAAAGTAATTGGGACCAATATCTAAGCAGCTGTACATTACATGCGTTACCGGTGCATGCTTCAACTGGTACGAGCCCTTATTACTTAACATTTGGAAAGCACATGATTACCAATGGAAAATCCTATGCGCTTTTACGAAAATTGGAACTTATGGAGGACAGAACAATGAGGTTTGAACGTAAGGATACCTTTGCCGTTATTCGAGATAGAGCGAATATGGAGAGACAACAGGAAAGAAATGAGAGAGCATACAACTTTCGGTCTAGAGAGGTAGAGTATGTTGTTGGTCAGGAGGTTTTTAGACGAAATTTCCAGCAAAGTGATTTAGCAAAACATTATAACTCTAAGCTTGCACATCGATTTCTTAAAGCACACATTCGGAAAAAGACGGACTATTCTTATTACCAACTAGAAGATATGAATGGAAAGTTACTTGGAGTCTACCACGCCAAGGATTTGAGGCCCTAGATGTTT